>VWZK01008821.1:105445-156629 GCA_013396935.1 Baryphthengus martii | reverse complement strand
AAAAAAAAAAAAAAGAAAGAAAGAAAGAAATTAATTTGTCTCTTGAAGCATTCAGTCAATGTGAAGTCCCTCAGAACTTTGTATTTTTCCATGAATGTACACAACCAGCACACGTCTGCCGGACGCCTGGTGTCTATACCAGGTTTCTGGAAGGACTGAGCGTTGATGTCTGATTTTTTAAATTAAGACAATAAATCCTGAGGCTTCTTCTCTGGAATTTTGGGACAACCCAACTGGGATTAGTTTAACAAACCCCAGGGCGGACCTCAGCACCCCGCACGCCAGTGCAACAAAACCAACCAGACCACATCCTGTGGAGCACATCACTGCCAGCCAGTGACTCCCCAAGGTATACTTTGATATCTAAATCATAAATACATTATATTTATACTATAATTATATATTTCGGGTGTGTGCGTCTACATGCGAAAGGGAGAGTCGGAGGTGACACCTCGGCCTTCCGCCCCGCCCCGGCTACCGGGGAGGGANCGGGGGTCGGCCTAGGACAGGGGTGGGAGGGTTCTCGAACGGTGCTCTGCGCTCTCGCAGTGCCTTCCCTTCTCCCTTCGCCTCCTCTCCCCGCCGACCCCTGCCAGCCTCCGTCCGAGCTGCCGGAGCTTCGTGGGCGACAGGAGCGATTTAAAAGACACTTGTGGACGCGGTGCTCGCCTCGGCGCCTTGCTGAGGCAGCCGGGCAGGTCTGCGCCTCTTCTTTAACGCGTCCCTTAAAGCCCTGGGGCTGCCGGGGCACCAGACAGCACCCACGCTGCTAGGAACTGTAGGATACACGTAAAACACCCGAGTTAACTTGTGGGGGAAAAAAAAAACAACAAAAAATGAAAGGGGAAACTAGAGGAGGGTTGAGATACCCGTCATTTCCTCGTCTAGTGACTGCAACCCTCTGACTTGAGGCTGCGGGCTGTCAGGTTAGGTCAGAGCGGCTGTCCAAGAAGTCTCGTAATAGCAAGAAATAACTGCTTTGCACTTCGTTAGCAGCTTCAAACCAAAGATCTGCAAAAACTTTCTGAGACCCTGACTGAACTACTGTGCTCCCCTCCTTCAAATTCTCTAGCAAAGAATAAGAGTGTGGCTACCCTATGTCGGTATTTTTTAACTTCTGGTCTGCAATCTGTGGGAACGTTTTGAACTCCTTAGTAGGGATCAGTGAAAGCAACCAGGAAAAGCCAGCCAGAAAGTAAGCAAGCTTAAATTTGCTGTGCTGGTGCCCATATTGCTATTGCAAAACTTTGTAATTGCCCAAACATTGAAATGTGGGCTTCAGGATTTCAGATAACCCAAATGACTGTTGCCGCAGGCATGTAGAGATAGTCCACTAGTAAGAATAAGATGAGAAATAATTAAATTACTGCCATTATTTCTGCTGATGATTCAGCAAAATGTGCGTTCATAATTCTTTGTGTCTATCTGCGATCACAGTAAAGCAGTTGCATGGCATTGATTTGGATGGGAATGACTCACAGTCTTAAAAAGGGGCTCGCCACTGGACATTTTTTGGCCGAAGTTTCCACAAAGGAAGACTAAATTTTCAGACAGACTTTAAAAATATCTTCTGCTAAGTGTTTAACAGTATATTCTGGGTTAACAGGTGTCTTGATTTATATTACAGACTTTTCATAAGATTCTGCTTTGCTAGCTGCTGTAGAAATGGAAAAACTAAGGTGATTAACTGTACAGTTTCAGAAACAAGCACACGTAGGTGACTTGCACTGAATTAACTCTGTGGGAATCAACTTTTGCATTGGCCTTCCTCAAGTGGTGCTAATCACACTTTGAAATACTTGGTTTATGGCAATTCTAAGCCTTCCTGAAAAGAAGTATTTTATTAATTTTCTTGCAATGTGCTGCGAAACGTTTCTGAAATGGAATGAGGAGAGGCTATAGGGAGAGACTGGAGTTTCACCTGTGCGAAGCTGCTGTTGGCATCTGATAAAGCATGTTCATTTGAAATAGCATTTACCCCCTTATATAGACATGAGGACCTTAAACTCTGCAGTCTCGTGCTAAAAGCTTCACTATGCTTAAAGGTTTATTTGTGGGGGGAGCTGAGGCAACATTGGGTTGTAACCAAAATCACATTTCAGTGAAGGAAAGCTCTAATTCCGGTAAGAAAAAAACCTGCTGCTGCTTCCAGGCTTGGCTTCTGATCACTAAACCGTATTTCCTCTGTGTAGGTAACCTGTCCAGAGCTGATGGTTTTCTCTGATTGTACTGTACAAACTCTGTATAGGGTAACAGTTTGCTTAAAGGCTGACATACTTAAAAAAAAAATTAAGAAGGCTGAGCATGATCCTGAGGGAAAGGGCTTAGGAAATGGTGAAGTCTTTAGCCTTTGCCACAGACTGAGCCTGGTTTTCTGAGGTGAATGCTTACTGAAGTGCTTTGCTGGTTTCAACCATGAGATCTTAAGACTTGGACACTGAATAGCCATCAATTATGTCTTTTACTTGGAGTTTCTAGCCTGCTGTTGTGGTTGAAATCAAATATTTGACGCATAGTTCTTCATAGGTGTAGTAGTCTGTCCTCGAGTGTGCAATGTTTTTACAACTTAAATATTCCAAAAGTGTATGGGGAAGTTGGTTGTTATTTAACATAAACTCATGCAGTGCTGAGGCACAGGGTTAGCACATGGCTGCAATGCCGTTCTTCTTTTGCTCATAACTTGAGAACTCAACAGATGTTCATCTGCCTTGAGTATTATTGTAGCATAGACAGACCATTATTATCTTAAACTAGTGTTTATTGGGACTGTAACTGTAGCCTCTGTAAATGCGACCAAGACTTTTATGCAGCCCGTGAGTTGCCTCGAGAAGCATAGAGTCCTTTTGAGCTCCTTTGCCTCTCTTGGTTTGGCTCATCATCTGCCAAAGTCAATCCTGTTGAGGAGCTATGGAGGACTTCATGACTCTGGAACCTGCTGCTTTTTTTTCGTGTCTTGAGGAAGTTTTCCCCTGGAGAAGACAAGCCTTCACTCTACAGTTTGGTGGGGTGTTTTAGTTCCACATTTTCTCTGTGTTATCCCTGCCCTACGCAGGCTGTCCTGGCCATGCTGGTTTGCTCAACATTAACCTCGGTTATGCCGATTGTTACCAAGCTGTTGTAGTAGCAGCTACAAGTAATGTAAACTTGACAGGATTGGGCTGTAACCAGAAATAATTAGGCCCAAACTATGATTTAATAGGCAGCTGTTAGGGCTTATTAAATCATTGTCTCCTAGTTCCCAGTTTGAATGCCTAGTGACTGAAGCATTTACATTAAGAAGTTGCTAGGAAGTTACCGTAAAGGTATCCAGGCAGTTTCTCTAACTGTTGTCCTACACGATAGTGTCAGACCTTTAGCTGAGTAATGTAAGGACAGCGAATCTCAAAGAATAATGAAATTACAGTGACACTGTATCTGTGCATGTACATTAGATGTCAATCTGATTATTAAATCAGAGTATGCAGAATTCCTAGGCAGACCTTGTGTTACTTCAGCCATGCGTTCTTCCCGTGATGACATTAGCATGGGGGTGAAGCCAGAAAGTCTTTCATTCTTGTCTACTAATTATGCCATCTTCTCTCTAACCTCGAAACACGTTGCTCTAATTCACAACTCAGGGCTCAGTAGCTTCTGTGGGTTCCCCCATTTCTTACTAGTCACTTTTTTCTGAATAGCTCTACATCTCTGATGCTTTTCAGCATGATCCAGCATTTACTTCCTTCTGCATCCGATGCAGATGAACTGCTGACGGCTATTTTTTCTTTCATTTCATTGCTGATATAATTTTTCCATAAGAACTGTCTTTATCAAGCACGTGTTTTTCTGTCTGATCATTTGGTAGCTCTATAACTTTCAGCACAAGATGACCATGCTGGAAGTAAAATTCTCAAGCTCAAATTAGCCTATTGATTTCCCCGTTAAGTTTAATGAATTAAAAGCCTTCCTTATCCTGATGTATTTTTTTTCTCTAGATCTGTTAGCCAGCAGAATGTTGTCCTCCTAGATAGTATTTCTTGATAGTTCTTCTTGATAATATTTCATAATATGGCTACAAGACCTGTCATTGCTATTATTTTATAGCTAGTTATCTATAGCTTTTTGCTCTTCAGAAGTGCAAGCAGCAGCAAAGTTCAGGTCTTGTAGTTATTTTCTGTGTGCCCAGGTAATGAGAAAGCTATAAACATGCAGACAACGTGAAGTATGTCCGTGGGTATGAAGATACAGCTGTAAGTTTGCGTAGGCAGTTGAATGGGTTTTGCAAGTGGGTTGCGTTGACAAAATTAGGTTTCATTAATGATCATAAAAGTACATACATGAATAATTGGCTTGTGCAGGAACTTGGCCTAATGTTCGCAAAGACTTGCATTAACTGTTCCTGTTGGTTTGTGAAGTAGCAAGCTGGGAAGACCTTCCATGTGACAAACAGTAGTCTTGTTGGGAGATTTTTGGGAGTGAATCTGGATGGACTCTCTTCAGCCTTTGCTGAAGAATTCTTACCAGTTTTGCACAGGCAGTGAATCAAGTTTTGCTGCTCTGCTTTGACTGTTGCCTACCATTTTTTATGTCCAGTTTTGTTTGTGTTCTTGTGGTGTTGTAGGTTGGTTTGGGTTCGGGGGGTTTTTTTAGCTCATCAGTAGATTTTAACCTGTTAATTGAAAGCCTGAGATTCTGACAGCTTGACTGGGCTAGAGCTAAGGTCACATTATTAATTTTTACTTAATTTATGTTAATACATTCTAAGGCAGGGCTGGGACTTTTGAGAAGTCATCAGAAAACCTCTCATAACTACAGCACGGACATAATTTTTCAGTCCAAAGATACCAGTGTCTGTCATTTGAAATCATCCTTGTTGGAGTTCAGTTTAGTCAAATTAAGTGTTGAGCTGATGAGGCATTACAAAATTTCAGTTTTGAGCACCTGGTTTTCATGGAGCTGAATTCAAAACTCCACATACCATCCAGGAGAAAATTTGGATTGCTACTCAGAGGTGACCACAGAGAACTGCCCGTTGCTGTTCTCATGGAGCTCTGCTGAGTTCGGACATGTCTGAAGAGGCCTATCTGAAGAGTCATGTCAGGAACAAAGCCACAGATCTCTCGCAGATAGAGGCATCTGTAGTATCATCTCTAAATACTGAGGTTTTGCTGCTGCTGTTATAACTTTATGGCATAATATATGGTTAAAGTACTTTCCCAGAGGAAGCTAAACCTGAGTTCAGTTACCACTTCACCATGTTGGGATTTAACCCTGCATCTCCTGCTTCACTAGGGAAATGCCATAGCTACACAGCTTTGATGTAACATTGTTTTCTAAGCCATCCCAGTTTCTTTCAGATTTGCTATCTTTTGTCTCTGGTCCATTTCATTGTTCAGTTTGGGGTTTTAAACTTTATTTCTTGTTTGCTTTATTTCAGTTCTATATTATGTGTTTCTGTTTTTATGCATTTGCCAGTTTCATGTTTAAAATGTATGCTTATGATCTTTTTTGACTATGGCATTGCAGTGCCATGGTTGATGCTGTATTTGTGTCCATATAGCTGAACAGCTTACCTGAGTCTTTAACTTGCTACAGATGTAGTGAGCCTGATTTTCTTTATCCCTACTTTCTCATGACATTTGTTTCTTTTGCAAATGTTTCTGAAGAAAGAAGGTTCTTGAAAGAAGAAGTCACCAGAAAATTACTCAATGAACCTTTCTTCATTTCATTTGATGATCCTCAGCACAGACACCCTTGTTGCTCTTCCAGTTCCTCTGTTATGGCACCCTGTGTCTGTGTTAGCTGTTGCAGGAATCCATTCATGTTGGGTTGTTCTATCAAATACACTTGAAGAGTCAGTTGGAGAACTCCTTGCCCCTACAGACCTGTTTGAACTAAGCTCTGACTGGCATCTATACAAATCTGGTATAGATTATGTTTTGGTGGGTGGATTCTTAACTTTACTGCATGCTTGGATGATGAACACCACTACTCTCTTAGAGCTCTGCACAGAATATCTATCTATCTATCTTCAGGTCTACCTAATAAATGCCACTGGTTTATGAAGACCTGACTGACACATCTGAAATAGTGTGCTTCAACAGTCTAGTAAAACTGAAGTATAACTGCAAGGACTGGTAGGTTGGTTTGTTGGGATTTTTTCCCCATTTCTATACTGTGTAGTGTAGAACCTTGCAATATATAAACCTGTTCAGAGCCGACCAACTAGTGTTGGTCAAAAGGAATTTCTGTGTGTTGTCCATCTTAATTGATTGCTCTGTTTGGGATTGTGGAGTCATTTCTTTAGCTGTATGAAGGTTCATCTTTTTACTTGTGTAGTTAAAAACAGATACAGGACTATCTCACATTAAAATGTGAGCTCTGTCATCAGCCACAGAAGAAATGCAAAGCCATGAGGTGAGTCTGCAAATAAAGCTGGGAGTTACTGTGAAATACTTATCAGGAAACTTCTCTACATGTTCATTTTGCTTACTATGGATTCTAAATATTTTAAGGAAAAGCAGTGTTGACCTTTGTTTGCTGCACACTTGTGGCCTTTATATGTAACCTTGGCATCAAGATGTTGAGGAAGGTCATTCCCACTGGCTGGCAGTCACCTTCAGAACATGAAGCAACACCCTTAAGTACACAGGGGACAGGAAAACGCTATCGCTTTGCTAATATAATTTAACTAAGCAGCAGTTGCATAGATAGAGACAGGATCTGTCACAAGTCACGTCTGACTCACTGCTTGTGTAGCGTTTGTTTTGCTACCTAGTGCACAAAAGACACACAGAAAACGTGTGTTAGAAAGTAGGTACCAAGGGGGAAATGTTTTTTTCCAAATGCAGATCCTAACTTGGATAGAGAAGTTGAACTTCCCTCTCAGGAAGAGAATTGCACCTTAGATAAGTAGTTATCATTACTACTTTTCCAGACAGTGTCTGCCCTATGCTGAAGTTCTTTGTTGGATTTGTCAGAAGCAACAGTTTTTCAGGAATTTCTTCAGGCAGGACAATGGCTGTAGCCTGTTCTGCAGTGGGGCAAATCCTTTCAGAAAGTGTTAGGAAGAGAGCCTTGTAGGTGATCCTTGAAGACATTTCAAAACCTCGTATTAGTTAAGTAAGGTGGTTAGTTCTTGCCTTGTTTTCAGCAGTGAAACTGGAATATAAATTTGTAATCCCAACCTGAACCCCCTTTTCTTCCCTCCCCTCACCCCAGTCATCCTGTGACCACACTGTGTTTTACTATCCTTCAGCCTCCCCTGTGACACGAGAGGTTTGCACTGTAAACATGATGACTGAAATTGTTGTGGTTAGAAATAACAACCTTCCTGGGTTTTTTTTGTTTAGTTTATTTTTATCTCGATGCAGCACCTGAGAGGCTAGTGCTGCGTGGAAACAGGGTTGATAAAGCAGATACAGAAGAGAAGGACTCTTTTGGTGGCTCTTCTGCTGAAGGAGGCGTATTTTGTAACTTCTTCCTTCTGCACAGACACTTGTTTGCTGTCTGTTTATTCCACTTTGTCAGAAAAGATGAACCAGTTGCTGTAGCTACTTGGTGCACTTGAGGTCACGTGATCTATATAAATTATTCTGAGTTGGCTCGATGTGTACGCATACTCATGATCTTGATTTATGTTCTCTTATCTGATCATCAGCTGGAGCTTTAAGATGAAGACTGCTCCAACAAAGTTTTTGGCAGTGGATTGCCCCTGGAAAAATGAAGCTAGCTAATGATTACCTGTCTCTGAGGGAGTGTGCGTCCTTATCAGTTGGCTTAAGCATGACAAAGGGGTCATCAGCCATGGCATCATGCTGATTAACTTACCTGATTCCACTATCACTAGCTATTGCTTTTAGATTTCAAAAGGGATGAGGATGGCACATTCAGACCCAAGGTCACTAAAGCCACAAAAAGCGGGAATGAGAATGATCCTGTTTTCATGGGTTTTCACGATCGTTGACATATTTGCACTGGAAACAGAAGCCATCTCTTATCTGTACATGAGAGGAAAGGAGGCCAATGTTCTGCTGTTCAAAGTGCTCCAGGTGTTTGTCTTATGTGGAACTGATTAAACTACTCAATCATCATAACAGGTTCCCAAAACATTCTCATGTTGAAAACAAACATAAGATTACTGGTTGATAAGAGATGCTATTAAGATACTAATGAATTAATTAGTTCATGGAGTAAAACTTTAGAGGCTAAAGTATTTTTTGGCAAGGAACATGAAGTATAAATTAGCCTTTATCAGTTACATAATCTTTTTTTTTTTTATATATAGATCTAATTTGTTACCATTTTCTGAAATGAGGATATCTGTGCCTCACCTGTTCATATTACTCTCTTTTCAGTGGATAAGATCAGTTAATTAGAGGAGAATATATCATACTGAATCCAGCAGTTTGAGGAAGGTGAGGCCTTTGCTGCAGCCCCATATCCCCAGATGCAGGCAGTATCAAGGCTGAAGCTGTATTCCCAGCAGGCCCATGCCCACAGAACACATATATACAGAACATACTTGCATATATACATGGTAAGTCACACAGATTAGACAGGCAGAGTATCGACATCCTCATCCTCCTCCCCTCTCTGGCTAAGCAGGGTGGAAGTCCAATAGTGGGAGTATGTATATAGACAGATATACACACACACATGTGTATGTACAAGGTGGAGAATCCTTCCAGCAACTGGACTTAGACAATCTTTCCAGTATCTAGTTCCTGTATCCCAGTCTCCTCAGTTGCTGGCAGCTGGGCGTATGAGCCCCACTCTGGTTGCTGGTACAGACTATCACATGTGCACACGCATTGCTGGCCCAGGTCCCAGTAGCTGCCTCCCTGTGCTCTTACTGTTAGAGAGATGCAGAAGTTCTTACACCCAGTGCTGGCAAGGGCTCCCATCGTCCCATAGCTGGCCCTTCTGCGCTGCTCTGAACTGGCAGGGATGAGTCTTTGATGGACTGATGCTCTCCATCCTGCCATTGTCCCTCTGAGTAACTCCGTGGGTGTGCAGAGGAGCTTTTATCACACAACCCAACACAGTTTGTGTAGCCATCTGACCTATGTGGTGTAGAGTGCAAATTTTCCCTGTCTAAAAGCTGTGTAGCAATTGAAGGTCCTGGTTTTTTTTGGGATTTTTTTTTTTTTTTATTCTCAAAGATTCACTCCTGGAGTGCATTTTAGGACCTACATAAGGGAAATTCTGTTTGCTTCACAAGTTATTTCTAAATTTATAAAGCTTTACACGAAGACTACAGGTCTAAACAATCCATATAGTTAGTGGATTTAATGGGAGTAGTGAAGGAGGACTGAGTATGATAAGCACAGTCCTATAAAACTAGGAGAACACGTTCTTTATGACCCCACCCAGTCATTTTATAGCTTTGTGCTTGTTTAGGAAAAAAACACCTTCTCTTCCGGCTTGGTCTAATTTTATACGTATCACTCGGAGTGATAAGTGGAAGGGCATAGGGCACTGGGGAACCAGGCCAGAGAGGAAAGAAAGAAATGAGAGAACTTGTGGTTCCTAAAATTGCACTAACTGCTTTTCAGTGTACGTTTGGGAGCACGTATTTCACATAGAGTGGCAGTATTTCCACCAGCCTTTTGGCTGATGACGGTCACCTGTAATTGTAAACTTAATGATACAAAATTCTTCATAGACTTTGCAGTTCATGATCAAACTTGGAATTCCCCAGCATAAATGCATTTTTCTGTTATAACAGTGTTCTAGTCCTGTCTACCCGTGCTTTTCCATTTAGAGAAATTCTGTGCTTAACTACCAGGAGAGAGGTTTTGGGTTCTTTTAAAACAGTCAAGTCAATGGATCTGCTCCTGATTTCTCCCCTATTGCATTGGGTAGTTCAGATACATTCAGGTTAGATGCACGAGGTTAGGACTAAAAGTGCCCCTTTTTATAATTCCAAGCCTACTGAAGCTGCGATAGGCACACAGTACACTGTTCTTTAGCTTCTCCAGCTTCTTTTTGTAATTTTTTTTCACTCCCCATAGTCATGTTTTGAATCTAAGGAACAGCAGCCAAATCATGATCCTTACACATTTTGTGGCTGCGTTCTAATCCATGGGGACTCGATCAAAAATTATTGTCCTCTAGAAGAATTGTTGTAGGTGGCTTGACAGCCCTCCTTGATCTTCTAAGACTGGGAAGAGAAAGTACATCATTATTAGTGATAGTGTTATAAACTGATGTTTGCTTCACTTTTTTTTTTTTCTTTAACACCTCCAATTTGATAGTGGCAGTAAAGACAAGCCTTTATCAGTCAGATAAAGAATCGCCAACTCTTAAGTCTTTTGCATATAGCTTTTAACTACTTCATCTCAACTCTTATCTGGCTGATAAGATTAATGGCAGTGCTTCTTACAGCTTTTTAATTCTTGCCATGAAGTTCAAAGGTCGTCTGAGAGCAGTATTCCACTATTAAGACTTAGATGCCTAGAAACTGCCTTTCTCTTCCTTTGGATGGAAGGTTTGGGAGTTTTCAGAAATTGTAGCAGCAAGCTTTGTCTTCATGAAAATGACAGTACCTGCTCTCGCTCTTCCTCGAGCATGCTGGGAGTGAAGGGCAAGGCTGAATTTCTCTGTTGGCAGTGTGTCATAGCACCTCAGCAAATGCTTGGAGAGACGCTTCAACCAGTCACAGAAGGCTGCTGATTTGCTCCTCTATGAACAATACGTATCATCTGTTGTAAACACGAGCATCTTAATCCTAGTGCTGTCTGTGCTTTGCAGAAGAAATGGATGATATTGAGTTCTGTCTTTATTGTGTTATCTGCAGCTTAGTATTCAAATGATCATCAGAGAACATGGTTTCTTAGGGCTGTTAAGATGAAGTTGGTAACAGAGAATCATAGAATCATTTAGATTGCGTAAGACCTTTAAGATCATAGAGTCCCAACTGTTAACCCAGCACTGCCAAGTCCACCACTAAACCATGTCACGCAGCACCATGTCTACACACCTTTTAAATACCTCTGGGGGTGGTGACTCCACCACTTCCCTCAGCAGCCTGTTCCAGTGCTTGACAACCCTTTCTGTGAAGAAATTTTTCCAAATATCCAATCTAAACCACTCCTGGCACAACTTGAGGCCATTTCATCTCGTCCTGTCAGTTGTGACTTGTGAGAAGAGACCAACACCCACCTCTCTACAACCTCCTTCCAGCAAGTTGTAGAGAGTGATAAGGTCTCCCCTGAGCCTCCTTTTCTCCAGGCTAAACAACCCCAGTTTCTTCAGAGACTCCTCATATGACTTGTCCTCTAGACCCTTCACCAGCTTTGTTGCCCTTTGAACACACTCCAGAACCTCGATGTCCTTCTTATAGTGAGGGGCAACACAGTATTTGAGATGCAGCCTCACCATCGATGAGTGTAGGTACAATCACTTCTCTGTCCTGCTGGCCATGCTATTCCTGGTCCAAACCAGAATGCTGTTGGCCTTCTTGGCTACCTGGGCACACTGCTGGCTCATGTTCAGCCAACTGTCATCTAACACCCCCAGGTCCTTTTCCACTGGGCGGTTTTCCAGCCACTCTCCCCACAGCCTGTAGCGTTGCCTGGGGTTGTTGTGACCCAAGTGCAGGACTCAGCACGTGGTCTTGTTGAACCTCATACCATTGGCCTCGGCCCATTGATCCAGCCTGTCCATATCCCTCTGGAGAGCTTCGCTACTTTCAAGCAGATCAACACTCCTACCCAATTTGGTGTCATCTGCAAACTTACTGAGGGTGCCCTTGATCCCTTCATCCAGATCATTGATAAAGAGATTAAAGAGAACAGGCTCCAATACTGAGCCCTGGGGAACACCACTTGTGACCAGCCACCAACTGGATTTAGCTCCATTCACCACAGTTCTTTGGGCCCACCCATCCAGCCAGTTTTTTTTCCAGTGAATCATATACCCATCCAAGCCGTGGCCAGACGGTTTCTCCAGGAGAATGCTGTGTGAAACAGCGTTAAAAGCTTTACTAGAGTCTAGGTATACAACATCCATGGCCTTTCCCTCATCCACTAAGCGGGTCACCTCGTCATAGAAGGAAATCAAGTTAGTCAAGCAGGACTTGCCTTTCATAAACCCATGCTGACTGGACCTGATCGTCTGGATGTCCTGTATATGCTGCATAATGGCACTCAAGATGATGTCCTTCATAACCTTCTCTGGCACCAAAGTCTGACTGACAGCCCTGTAGCTCCCTGGATCCCCCTTCTAGCCTTTCTTGTGGATGGGCATCACATTTGCTAATCTGACATGGAATACAGAAAATGATGCAACCAGCTATAATTTTGGGGTAGATTTAGGGAGTTTTTTAATGGCATTTGTTCTCTGTGATCTAGTATCTACCATGAACCATAGCTAAGCAAAAGATCCTATCATATCCTCCTTCAAGTTTACTTATGTGTTAGATGATTGTAATGATTTGTTGCACTTACTTATTCAAACAGAATCAGATGTTTAATCTACAGTTTAAAAACCTTCAAACTGAGTGATGGTGAAACTTAGGTTGTGACCTCTGGTAGTATTGCTGTCATCTGGATAACTGATTTAGAGTTGGTCCCTGTTTGGTTAGTCAGATGCATCCTACCATTTATTTCCCTGTGACCAACAGAGGCAATACTGAACTTCTCTTGTTCTGTATATGCTCATAGCACCTGGAAGAATCTGGGCACGTGTACAGAAACCAGCAAGGAACCAGAGGTCTTAAGACCTCTCCGCATCTAGATTTGCATTGCAAACTTGTGTGGTAGTTCCAAATATTAAGCTACTTGAAGCTTAACAAGCGTGAATGTGGCAAGTATGTATCCCAATCAGGACCTGAATTGTTTGGGGTTAGCAGGGGATTATTTTGTGTTGCAATGTCTTTTGGAACAGAAGGAAGGGGTGCATGCTTTTAAAACCTTGGGTAGAAATATTTTGATACAATATTCTCATTTTATTGGAAAAGTTTGGCCCGCACCAAGCCTCTGAACTGATTTGGTTTGTGCCTTTTGCATGCAGCTGTGGGTTTTGTTTGTTCTGATTTGAGTGGGTTTTCTGTTTAAGACTGATTAAAATTGCTTCTTAATTTGTAAATGAGGCTGATGTTGCCAGAACACACCAATTAATTACTGGAAAAGATAGTTTCTATGTGAATAATGACATAAGGGACCATTATGCAATCACAGAATGGTTGGAGGGACCTCTGGAGGTTATCAAGTACAACCTCCCTTCTCAAGCAGGATTACCTAGAGCAGATTGCTGACAATCATGTCCAGTCAGGATATCAGTATCTCCAAGGATAGAAACTCCACAACCTCTGTGGGAAACCTGTTCCAGCGTTTGATCATGCTTGCAGTAATTATTTTTTTTCTTATGTTAAAACAAACTTTCTTGTATTTCAGTTTGTGCTCATTGCCTACTTGTTTCCTGCTGCATCAGGTATTTACAGCCATTGATACGATTTCCCTACCCCCTGCTGCCCTCTCCAGGCTGACCAATCCCTGCTTTCTCAGCCAATCCTCATATGTCAGATGCTCCAGTTTCTTAATCATCTTTATGGCCCATTGCTAGATCCGATCCAGGATGCCCCTGTCTTTCTTGCACTGGGGAGCCCGGAACTGGACCCAGCACTCCACATGTGCCTCACCAGTGCAGAAGAGAGGGGAAGGATCACCTCCCCTGGCCTGCTGGCTGTGCTCTGCATTAACACAGCCTAGGTGCTTCTGGCCTTCTTTGCCAGAAGACACATTGCTGGCTTATATTTAGGTTTTTTGTCCACCAGGACCCACAGACCTTTTTCTGCACAGCTGCTTTCCAGATGATTGAATCCCCAGTATTTACTGTTGCATGGGATTGTTTCTCCCAGGTGCAGGACTTTGTGCTTCCCTGTGTTGAACTTCATGAGGTTCCTGTGTGCTCATGTCTCCAGCCTGTCAAGGTGTTTCTGAATGGCAGCATAGCCATCTGGTGCCTGAACCAGTCTCATCAGTTTTGTGTCATCTGCGAGCTTGCTGAAGGTGCGCTCCCTCCTATCACTGGGTCATTGATGAATATATTAAATGATATTGGCCCAAAGTATTGATATCATCTGGGGTACTCCAGTAGTGACTGACCTCCAGCTGGACTTCATGCTGCTAATCACCACCCTTTGAGCCTGGCAGTTCAGCTGGGTTTCTGTCCACCTCACTATCGGTTTAGCTGAGCTGTACTGCAGTAGCTTGTCTTTCAGGATGCTATGGGAGATAAAGCCTTGAAAAATACAAGATAAAGACTAACCTAGTCATCATAAAAGGCTATCAGGTTGACGAGGCATGATTTTTTTTTTTCCTTCATAAATCCCTGCTGACTACTCTCAATCACCTTCTTGTCTTTAATATGTTTGAAAATGATTTCCAGGGTTACACCCTGCCAGAGTTCAAGGTGAGGCTGGCCAGCCTGTAGTTCCTGAAGTCCTTCTTACCCATTTTGAAAGTGGGAGTGACATTAGCTTTCTTCCAGTCCTCAGGAAGCCCCCACCTAGTTGTCATGACCTTTCAAAGATAATCAAGAGTGGCCTCACAATGACACTGGCCAGTTCTCTCAACCCTTGTGGGTGTGTCCTGTCAGGTCCCAGGGACTTGAGTATGTCCAATCTGTTTAAATGTTCCCTTACCTGATTCTTATGATTTAAGTCTTCCTTGGCCCAGACTTTACTACTGGTCTCAGGAGCTGGGATTGCTGAACATTGATCTTGCCAGTAAAGACTGAGGCAAAGCTCATCTTTCACTATGTCCTTCGTCCTCTTTTCAGTAGAGGGCTTACATTTTCTATAGTCTTCCTCCTGCTGCTGATGTACCTGTAGAAGCTCTTCTGGGTGCCATTTATGTCCTCCAGATTCAGCTCCAGGTGGACTTTGGCTTTCCTAACCCTGTCTCTGCATGCTCAGTGTCTCCATATTCTTCCTGCGTCATCTGTCCTTGCTGCCACTTCTCATATGCTTCTTTTTCGTGTATAAATTTTGTCAGGAGCTACTTGTTCATCCACACAGGCCTCCTACTAGTCTTGCTTGAATTCATGTCACTTGGGATGGACCATTCTTGACCCTGGAAGAGGCAATTCTTGAAAATCAGCCAGCACTCCTGGACCCTTTTTGTCATCAGGACTGTATCCCACGGGATTCTTCTACGCAGATCCCTGAACAGGCCAAAGTCTGCTTTCCTGAAGTCTAGAATTGTAAACCTGCTCTATGTCTGATTTCTCTCGGGACCCTAAACTCCACCATCTCATGATCACGGCAGCCAAGGCTGCCCCCAGGCTTCATATTCCTGACCGATTTTGCCTTGATTATAAGTATCAGGTCCAGCAGAGCATGTCTCCTTGTCATTTCCTCCATCACCTGTGGCAGGAAGGTATCACCACTGCACCTCAGAAGGTTCCTGGATTTCTTGTGCCCTGCTGTGTTGTCAGTCCAGCAGACTCTATAATGGTTAGAGTTTCAATTTCATGGGCAGAAGTTGATACACCAGGATTCATGGGTAGCTCACTGTCTGTGACAGGGCAAGATGTGAAGTAGGAAGTGGTATTTGTGGGTAAGTAGACATTGATGTGGAAAAAAAAAATGCTACAAATGTTAGTGGTCAAACATGCGTCTTAGTACGGAGAGCATTGCTGTAAATATGAAATAAGATGCAAGGTCTCCCTGGAGCCTTCTCTTGTACCAGCCTTCCAGTACCTAAAGGGGATCTACAGGAAAGCTGGAGAGGGACTTGTTACAAGGGCATGTGGTGATAGGACAAGGGTAATGACTTTAAACTGGAAGAGGGTAGATTTAGATGAGGTGTAAAGAAGTTCTTTGCTGTAAGAGTGGTGAGGGACTGGAACAGGCTGCCCAGGTAAGCTGTGGATGCCCCATCCTGGGAAGTGTTCAAGGCCAGGTTGGATGGGGCTTTGAGCAACTTGGTCTAGCGAAAGATGTCCCTGCCCACAGCAGGGAGGTTGGAACTAGGTGATCTTTAAGGTCCCTTCCAACCCAAACCATTCAGTGTTTCTATGTGATAACATGAAGGTAAGAAGGAAGCCAGAGGGCTGCTCAGATGGGGATTGCTGGTAGAACAATCCTGTTCTAATGTTGACCAGATCAAAATCCACAGGTAGGGGGAAAAATTGTAATACTGAGAGTGACAATTTGCTAAACAGTAACAAGAGAAAATAGTTCACAAAATGTCATTCAGCCTTCTTGGTGAATTGAAACTGGAAATACGTGAAAGAAGCTTCAGCTGTGTTTCAAGCTTTGATAGTACCCTTAATATGATACTGCTTTTACAAACAAGTTTTAGGTATTTCATGTAATAAAGCTGAAAAAAATCTTGAATGTGGTGAAAATAATAAAAAAAATATATAATATTGGTAAAAATGTCCTTTTGTGATTGATTGACTTTGGAGGGAAAATGTTGTTTATGAAGTGATGAGAACTGAAGAGATGCTGGGCTGTGTCTGTTCTGGGACACAGAGAACAGTGAGCCCTGAGTGGAAAATTCCAGCACCTTCATCAATGAAGACTGAAGGCTTAGGTAGCAATATTGGTATTTTGCTGCCAGGCAGACTGGATTTGCTGAATCAGAACATTGGACCAATCGTGGTTAGCTCTGCGTGTTTAATTAGCTTTTTGTTTAATTTCTGTGTGGTAACTCTTTTCTAGGAAAGCATTGATGTACAGTGAAAAACTAAACACCTCTGGGTTAGGTCCCTTGGTTGAAGGCAAACACATGCTGAAGTGACTTGCTGGACTGGAGCCCAAGGGCCTTGTTCACCCGTTGCGCTCGCGTTCCGTCATCAAATGTGGCGCTAGCCAGCAGCTCTGCTTAACAGTACAGCAGCCCTGTCGTTCGGCTCGTTATTTGGAGTTGTGTTTCTTGCCCTGTGTTTCTAGAAGCAGCCAACACGGGGCAAAGGAATTAACAGAGCATCTCCTAAATGTGTTAAGATGTTTCTGGCACTGAATCAAACAGACCAAGAGATGTTTACAGACCTTCTGGCTAGTTTGAAAATTTTGTACATCTCCTGACTCCTCTTTCAGTGGGTGCGGGACTGAGAGTAGCAGTCGGTGGTACATCTATTGAAAGAATAACTTTTTGAAAGTGATGAGTTGTGCGCTCTTGAGATGCTGTCTGGGAAAAGAAGCCTCTAAAATGGAGGAGAAAGCAGGTGGATGGATGCAGGAAGCAACTGGCTATCTGGAAGAAAGAAGCGGTTTTCTCAGTGTTAAAACTGCAGGTTTGTCCTTTGGAGATAGACATGACAGTTTATGACTAAGCAGGAAGTAACTCAGCAATGAAGTAATCATCTCCCTTCAACACTGGCATTTGCTTTAAAAACTGGGGAGTGAGAATCCAGATAAACATGACTATAGCCTTCCAGTTTTGTTTCTGCAGTTATCTACGGAGTAATTTAATGCAAAAGCTTTCTTTACCTAGGAGAACCATAAACTAATGGCTTCCATATAGTAGGGATTGTGAGTGTTATTTACTTACTGCTGTTACAGACTATCTACTTAATGCTTTTACATTCCATTCACAGTTCTTGTCTCTAGCTTGTCCAAATACATTATTTGAAAGGAAATGCCAAATCTGAGATTAAAAAAGTAACCCAACTTATTTTGTCTGCAAACAGGTTTTTTAGTGGAAGCTGTGGAACTGTTCTTCCTCGGCTCCTGCTTTGTGAGATCAACCATGGAACACGCTCAAGAACATGAAGCACATCTTGAGCAAACCCAAAAGTATTATGTGGAGAGACCAATATATAACCAAGAGCTGTTGCGAGGACAGCTGCACAGACGAGAAAGAACAGCTCAGACTTTAGGGCAGAAGATTGCACACTCTTGTCGGTAGGGGTTTTTGTTTTCTCTTTTTTTTTTTATTAGTTAGAAATATTCTAATTCTGAATTGATTCACGCATGTAGCTGGTAATCTCTTCAAAGACACCTAAAAGCACTGGTTCTACTTTGATTATTCGGCAAGATTATGATGAAGTCATGTATGTGTTTTTATATGTCAATATATAATTATATTACAACATGTTGGATAAATTAATTGAATTACCTTCATCAAAGTGCAAAGGAAAAATACGCAGCGTGGGAATGTGAAGGATTAGGCAAATCATGTGACGATATAGGCAAATCACAAGACCTAGGAAAGTATCTGTCCTTCTTACATGGAAATACTTAATGGCCAAATTTGTGTTTCACATGATCCTTTCACAAAAGAATGGCAATGTATGACAGCTGTGTCGAAATCTCAATCATTTGTCTAATAAGGACTTATAATAGAGGCATTCTGTAGCTTTTAACTAACTGTCTTGAAATCTAGGTGTCATCTGGTTTAGACAGGAAATGTCTTTAACTGTGCAACTCCTGCTTTGTTATACCAGAGGACAGTGAAGAGAAACTTATTTTAGTTGATTTCTCATTAGCTTTATGTTTATCCATGCTTCATTTGCAAAGTTGATTAGATTTTTTGCTAGAGTCTTGTTCTGCAAGATAACAAATGATTTCTGCTTGTCTATAATATTCCTGTTCACATGATTTGACATTTTGAGATTTGTTTTGATTAATGGAATGACCATTCTAATGGCAATGGTGCCTAATTCCACTTAAAAAACCCGTTATCTGTCCTGAATAAAATATATGTGGATCAAAATCCTACTGAGCAGTGACTTCTCCATGTTTAAGCAGATTGAATCACAAGAAGTGTGGATGACTCTAGTTCCTCTCTCACTTGTAGCCACAAGCTTCTTCACTATGCAATTTAATCTCATGAGAATTCAGAAATGTTAACAAATCTCTGCAGTTCCCCTACACAGAAAAGCATTTCTGCGATCCAAGTGTTATATTTTTACCCAAGGTTAAACCCCAGTACAATCAAAACATGATGCATGGCAGTGCTGGGTAGAGATATTTATTTCCTGGCTCTGTTCATTTGTCATGAGTCAGGGTTTCAAAAGGTTAATAACTCTGCTGAGAGACACCAGGATGAGTGTTGCTGGCTTCAGTGCCTTTCCTTTCAGGCTAAAGAAGGGTTAAGTTCTCAAGTAGCCTTAAAGTTAACTGATCAGTAGAAGTGATAGCAACAAGCATTAGTAAAATAATCATTAAAAAAAGGCATAATAATATAAAATATTGTAATCAAAAAAGTATAAAGCACACAAATAGTGAATAAAAATAGAAAAAGCATTGAAAAGTACTTTGAAAACTGTCATCAGAAAGCAAGTTATCCTCAAGGGATTGATACTAGGAACGATCTCAGCAAAACCTCCTATGTAAGACTGCTCGATCGTGCACAAACTTGAACAGTTTCACTTCCCGCTGACCTCCAGCCTCACAAGACTGTGGTTCTCTTCTCCAGTTCCATAGGGTTTGTGAACAGCAACCAACATGTGATAAAGGGCTAAATTAACTCGAGTCGTAATTGTTTGTGCTTAAGCTTTGTCCAGAAATTACCATCATCGGGGCTCTGAGCCTTCCTTTAATGGAGCTGTTTCCCTACATAGGAATAAAAGACAATTTTTTTCAACCTATTTGCCCTCTGCTAGTGTCTAACTTTTTCTTTCTGCTTTGTATTTTCAGTTGTTCTTCTAAGAAAGCCAAGTCTCATCTTTACAATTTCTTACCAATTTTAAAATGGCTTCCCCGTTACCCAGTGAAGGAATACTTACTAGGAGACATTATCTCAGGTATAAGCACTGGTGTAATGCAGCTTCCTCAAGGTGAGTATCTCTCTGGATTTATTTATTCTTTTCTTTTCTTTTTCTGTGTGTGCTTTTATGGTAGTGCCTGGCTTCCTGAGCAGGCACTCATGAGAATAGGGTATCTGTGGAGATCTCTACAGCATTCTGCAGACCTGCCCATAATGATGATTACCTTAAAACTGCAAGTCAGTGATATGCAGCAGACTCTAAAAGAAGCTTACCTTGCTGATCAGCGCCAACAGCTCTTGATGGCAAAATAGCTTCTCACAGTTTAAACGCATGGCCAATACTTTGCAGATTGCATGCAATTATTTTCTCATCTTGTCATCTTGAAAGTTGCAGCATTTCCTACAGAGGGTAGCAGTATCGAATAGACATACAGGCGTAGAGTTTCAGGAGAGCAACTGTTGCAGAGCAAACTCAGTTGGAGCAGAGAACGTGTAAGAAATTAGAGATTGATCTCTCTTTTCCTCTTAAGGCTAGAAATCACCAGTTTAAGCTGGAACCGTAGTCGTGGGCAATGTTTTACATGGTGGAAATAAATCAAAATTATCTTCAACACCAAGTCTGCAAATCTATTGAATTTCTACTAAATTACTTGGAAGTTTCACCCGGAGTGGAGCCTGGCCCTGAAGCAGGAGCAGGTTCTGTGGAAGATGAAGAGAAAGGAAGCGTTCGCTGTTCTGTTCAGCTCTTGGTGACTGGCTCAGTGGAATGTTTTGTTCAGCCTGACACCTTACTGTCAGCAGGTTCAGATCTGCTATGGGGTTAGAGAGTGGTAGTGGTTTTACAGCAGTATCATTATGGGGTGCGATTGCTACTGTGGGAATGGCAGCTTCATGACAGCTGCCACAGTCCTGGCAGGAGGTCTTGGTGTAGAGGGAATTCCTGAATTTGTGCAGAGCCCGGTCCAGAAGAGTCCTCGTGCTAAGGGTGATGTAATTAAACATAAATAAGTTTAGTTGCATTTTGCCTTATTTCATATTTGCACCTCACTCTTTCCACCTTAGACTGAGGCAGGTTTGAATTAATCTGTAAATCCAAGAAGTCTAGATTTTAATGGGCAGTAACCCATTAAAGCAATGGAATACCCTAATTTAGTCTGTGCAGTCTTTATTTCTGTGGGTTCCTGGTTTTGTGCAATTTTTTTGTAATTAAGGACATTTTTTCTTACACAAATATAAACATCAACTTATCTTAAACTGGTAAGTAATGTGGTCAACTGTCAGGCAAATCTGTCATATACTAGACACAAACATTACCAGTTGTATACTGAAGGGCAGTTTATGTGATGACCAGATAAGGGCAGTTTGTGTGATGACCGGATAAGGACACTAAAATTTAAGTGGTCAGCAATGAACTTTATACTTAATTTTGTGACTTTGTTTTAAACTAAACATCATTCTTTCCTTCGGTGACTGCAGGCCTGCCCGTAAACTGCTCTTAATCTTTCCCTTTCTAAAAAGACAAAAGCTGAATTTTTATTTTTCTGGAATGGATGTCATTATAGCAGGCATGAGTTCAAAGAAGCCTGAGAAGCATTCCAGGCAGAACTGCAATGACCAGGGTGTTTAAGCCATGAGCTCCTGTCGTGTCAATATCTCTTCATTTTCTTGGCACCACGAGCCTTTCAAAATGCCAGTACAAATGAAAAGGAAAATGAAGAGTATTCAGATCAGGAACTTCACATAGACCCACCCTCCTGGTTTTGAAACCACTGGTTTCCAATTCTTGTCAATTGTACTGTTAAGTTACCACCATATTAAAGGCCAGGTTGTTACAGTCCTGGGTGTTCTACTGATATTCTTGGCATGAGAGGTAGCCCCTCTCATGAGAATACACACAGGATGAGTTTCAGAAGTACTTCATGAAAAGCTCATAGCTGCAAGACAATAAACAGTATCATCAGTCCACTTCTGATAGGAACATGAATTCTTGGTTAGGACTTGGACGTTGCTTAGGGCATGAGCAAGGCCGTGTGAGCTATTACCCTGTGCAGGAGTGCTTGGATGACACAGAAAATTGCTTCCTAGTTTTGTTCTTTCATTGTAGACTGGTGCTTTGTCTCTTAATATAGAAACAAATGAACAGGGAGAGGTGGTTTTGAGTATCACTAGCTCTCCATGGTGGGTGAATCATTGCTTCCTTTTGTAATTTGCATCGGACCATTGAGCTTTCTGGTCCTAACTTGGACTAGTCTGCCCAAGTCTGGTAAGAACACACAGCTTCTTGTGATATCGTGAGTCTGCACTTGTGAAGGTGAACTGGAGAACCAAGCCAAGCGAGGGTACAACGGCTTCTCCTCGAGGCCTCTTTGTTTAGCTCTTGTGTCTAATTCTCGTTACCACAAGCTGTGTGGAGCTGTTGATGTTGCCGGAGCTGCTCAGGACAGTTACGCTCCTTATCATGTGGTGCACACGGTTTGCTTGTGAGCCTGGTCCCATAAGAAGTGCACACTCAGTCACGGACACGGGGAGCACCGTGGGAGATGTTCCTCCCCAGCAGCCGTTAGAGCTGTCCCCCCGCAGCTCCATTGCGATGCTTGCCAGTCTCTGCTACAGACAGGAATGGTGTAGGTCACACTTCCACTGTGTGGAACTCAACAGGGCTTAATGACAGAAAAGACTTCCTTTTTGGGAATAATACCAGACTGTATAAGCTCTATGACCTTACAGATTGTAAAGCAATAATTCTCTGCTGCTTCTACATTTCAGAGCATGTTTTTGTTACATGTTCTGGGGTGAGGGAAGAGGAAAGTTTTCACTTAGTCATAGATTGCTAGGAAGATCATGTATGATGAGAAAGGAGGAGAAAAATCAAATGTGTCCCACTTGTTATGGGGCTTTGTGTATTTCTAATGGCACTCTTTGACAGATGAAAAAGCGACAAAGAGTGTTTGTTGGCTGTGAAGAAGTACTTCCAGCCACAAAGGACAAGCAGTGAATGCTCCAGGGCACAGATGTGCACGCAGACACGCACACAGACACCTGCGGTGCCTGTAATTAGACATTTCTGGCTTCCTGACTCAAACCATCAGGTTTCTAGGCACTGCTCTACAGTATTATACGTATTAAAGCATATTCCCTGCAAGTCTTCTTGTGTTTGAAACCTGTGACATGTCACTAGATTTCCTGTTAGGTGTGTTCAGTTTTAGTAGGCTAAATCCTTTTGCTTCAGATGTTTTTTTCTGTTGTTTGCCTAACATACATATTTATCTCTGTTTTCTAGGTTTAGCCTATGCTTTGCTGGCAGCTGTTCCCCCAGTATTTGGCCTATATTCTTCATTTTATCCTGTTTTTCTGTATACTTTTTTTGGAACCTCCAAGCACATATCAATAGGTATATCTGTATGAATATCTGAAAGTCTCTGTGTGTACATGTGTTTAATAAAGTGGTAACAAATAAATTTGAAGAAAGTATGATTGTTTTCCATAAATTCAAATTTAAATAAATAGGAGAAAGACCAATGTGACAAACATTAGCAGTGTTCTTTATTGATTTATCCATCCTACTTGGAAGGGAATAAAAGAGCATCTTGTATTGGATTAGGTCTAGAAATGTGTTCTGTGGAGCCCTGAACTGTAATTTCCTTGCAGCAGTTAGCTGTCTTTGTGACCAGGATGAATCTTTAATTGGCATAATAGAAACTGAGATAGAAAAAAATGATGTTTACTTACTGTAGAGGTGTATGTTCACCATCTAACTAGCTTTAATTGTACAGGGTACTGGAGCAGATTTTGGGACTAAAAAATACAACATTTAGTTAGAAAACTGTTATTATAGTTTAATTCCACATATTTCTTAATAAGAATCACTCCTAAAAAAATACCCACCAGGATTTTAACCAAGTATTTTCCTCTACCTTTTATTTCAGGCACCTTTGCTGTGATTAGTATGATGGTTGGTGGTGTTGCTGTGAGACAAGTGCCTGATGAAATGATTCCTGTCGAGTTTAATTCTACTAATGTTACAGATTACCTTGGATATTACCACGCTAGGGATACCAAGAGGGTACAAGTAGCTGTGACTCTCGCCTTCCTTTCAGGAATTATCCAGGTATGAGCTTGTAGTTTGCTGTAACGGCCAGTTCAGATGCTGCTGCTAGACTTGCCGTTGTAAGGGGTGCTGGGTCACGGTGGGTCCCCTGTTGATAGACCTGTCCTTCAGCACTGCCCTGTGTAGAACACAGGCTGCTTTGTGGCAGCCACCTAACAGAGTGGGGAGGGAAACACTGGAGGCAAGTCTTTGTCTGGCATCTTGACTGGAAAAAATGGGGCCTCACACCTTTCATTTTTCCCTATCCCCATCAGAAAAACTCAACCTTATATTCTCTAGTCTGCCCATAAATGCACACAAACACGTATGTTTACCCATATCCCATGTTGCACCTGCCAGTGGCACAGAAGTTTGGAGCATTGATGGCTGTTCACCCAGCTATGGCTTTAGAAAGGCCAGGTTCAGGTTTGCCTGATCTGGCTTGGGCATCGCGGTAAGAAGTGTCCTGTGGCCTGTCTCCTGACTAGTGCTATGTTCAGGCTACAGTGGGATTCACATGGTGGTTATTTGCCGTCTTCATTAGTTGTGTTTAGGTCTCCTTCGATTTGGATTTGTAGCCATCTATCTAACGGAGCCTCTGGTGCGAGGATTTACTACAGCTGCTGCCGTTCACGTCTTTACTTCTCAGTTGAAGTATCTCCTTGGCATTAAGACTAACCGGTACAGCGGGCCCCTCTCTGTTGTCTATGTGAGTAACTGTATTTACTGAATATGAAAATTCTGCATTGTCTGGATCTAGTACTTAAGCCTTTTCAATATATTGGCCTCTTGAAGTGCAGCTGGGGTGCGACTTGACAGATCAGCATGGTCTGAGGTGGGCAGATGTTAGGATTCTGCTAAATGTACTTTTTTAATATGAACAGATAATGTTCATTGAAGCAAGTCTCTTGTACATCGTGGGAAAATGCGCTACTAAAATGCTTCGCTGTAGACCTGGTGTGTTTTGCAAAGCTAGGAAATCTTACTCTCAGAACCCTGCCCAGTCTGTGTTTCTTTAAATTCGCACACAATTCCTGATGAGAATGTTCTTTATTTCCTGTTCATAAGCTGTTTTGTAGTGTGGTTTGACACAAAAAGCTGTGTCATTATAAATGTACCTGTTCTTCAGAGTAGTGGGAAAAATTGTTTTGAAATAAGGACACTCGGTGTAAAACAATGTTATTTATCCAAGGCCCTAAGCATTAAAGCATTGTTCAGAGCATGTGTTTGACACAGCTTGTGGCCTCATCTTCCACTTACCTTCTGTCTCACACATAGTGGTGTGAGAGGACAGAAGAAAAAACATACGGTGTAAAGCTATGATTTGGTTAGTATAATTAAATAAAACCAAAAGCTCTTGTTCACTCAAATTTAAAATTGACAGCTGCGCTCTGAAAAAAATGGAATGGATCCCATACAGCAGATTATTTGTTTAAAAGGACATTTCTAATTGAAATTGCAACCAAAGCTTTTAAGTTTATACAGCATTACTTTTCTTGCTGTCACAAACAAGCAGAGCTGAAATGCGTCTGAATCTGATTTGCCTGCCTGCCTAGGAAGCTCCAAGTTGTTATCACAAAATCCCTGCTCTGATTTTGCAGACAAGAGCTCCTGAGTGGAAGAATAGGTAAGATCTCAGATAGCTGTGAAAACCCAAGCTTTTGACCAGACTGATGGCTCAGCTTCAGCAATAATGAAGCTTCAGAATTTTGGCTACATGCAGGCTATAGAAAATACTTTGTGGGAAATTTTTTCTTGTATTGTTATGCTGATATAATAAACCTTTTGGAAACAAGGTTGCACTAATTAATTCCTAAATTTTCTGTTTAATGCACTAAGCAGGAAACCAGATGTATTAACTGCCAAATAAATAGGAGGGCAAGTATACGTTCAAGATGTACTGCCAGGGCATCTTGAGTGTATGTCGTGATAGTTGCTGTAATTTTCCTTCTGTCTAAAGAAGAATATGGAAATCTTCTTTCAAAGACCTCTCCAGATGTAATTTCTTTTTATAATTCTTTTTTATTAAATGCAGTGGAAGAAGGAGTAGTTGGTAGGGGACCTATTTACCCTCTAGCAAGCTTTCTTTTGTAACACTCCTTTAATAGTGTTTTCAACAAAAAGATATTTGGAATAATGGCCAGTTCAGCCGTGTTGCAAGATCACTGTTATTTAATCATATTGCTATGGTAACCTCAATGGTTCTATCAGCAGCTTTGTTGTTTTAGAATGGTTTATACAGCTTTAAGTAGAGGTAGCTTGCCAAAAGATACTTGAAAGTATTAGCAGGAGTTTGCATTTATTGCTTTCAGGTAGTTGCCAGTATAAACTCACACACACACAGAATCACTGTAGTTGGAAAAGACCTTTAAGATCAAGTCCAACCATTATCTAACTCTGCCAGGCCACTACTACACCATATCCTTGAGCACCATATCTAGACGGCTTTTAAATACATCCAGGGATGGTAATTGAACCACTTTCCTGGGCAGCCTGTTCCAGTCTTTGATAACTCTTTTGATATGAAAGTTTTCCCTAATGTTCGACCTAAACCTCCCCTGGCGTAACTTGTCATTTCCTCTTGTCCTCTCAGTTGTGACTTGTGACAAGAGACCAACACCCACCTCTCTACAACCTCTTTTCAGGGAGTTGTAGAGAGCAAGGAGGTCTCCCCACAGCCTCCTTTTCTTCAGGCTAAACAAGCCTAGCTCCCTCAGATGCTCCTCGTAAGACTTATTCTCAAGACCCTTCACGAGCTTTGTTGCCCTTCTGTGGACCCGCTCTAGCACCTTGATGTCTTGCTTATACTGCAGTGCCCAAAACTGAACTCAGGACTAAATCTATGTGAAAATGTTGAGGATAAGAGATATTGTTTAGTTTAGACTTTAGACTTGTTACAGTTTTTTCTCCAAAATTGTGCCCCATTTGAAGAAGACTTGTTATTGTAAATGACTGCAAGTACATCTTCCCCACTGGGATACTCTGAACTTCTGCGTTTTATGGGAACAGTGGGGATTTTGATGAGGCATTGATTCGCTGTGGTTATAAATGCAGAAAAAACCCACCACTAAAGAGCAGTGTCTAATTTGCTCTTTTGTGGCAAATCTCCATGAAGATTATATTTTCTTATGAATAATTATGATACTTCTGTTGTGTTACAGAGCATAGCTGCTGTGCTTTCAAATATAACAACGACCAATATCGCTGCATTGATTGTTGGATTAACGTGCATTGTTCTATTGTTGATTGGCAAGGAAATCAATCTCCGGTTTAAGAAGAAGCTCCCAGTTCCTATTCCTATGGAGATCATTGTGGTAAGCCAGTTGTGAAATTCTATAGCTAAATTATATAACTACTCTAAAACTTTAGAAACTATCTTAATTTTCTATCAGGTCTTACTGAGCTTTAGAGTAACTTCTGTTGAACATAATTTATTTGATGCTTGACCCACTGGAACGTTTGGATACTCATAAGGTTAGGGACAGATATGCCCGAGTTTTAGGCGTAAGGTCCCAAAGAATAAAACTCAGTTAAACACCCACAGCCCCCTATGGCAATGGGTAGGTAGAGATTTGTTGTAAAACCCCCTCTATCCTGGTGATTCGGTACCTGATTGATTCTCTGCGAGCCGTGCCTCTGAGTGGCATTTCCCACTTGGAGTCCAAGAGCTCAGAACCCCCTCCTGAAGGAATGTGCTTACAGATGCCTGTTTCAGCGGTTTTGCAGGGCCTGCTTTTTAAAATGCAGTAGTAAAAAGAAGAGGAGGAATAAGTGGGACTTACTCCTTAATCTTCTTTTCTCTGAGGCTGATAAGGGACTACAGCATCGATTCTGTTTCAAATGACTGCTCTAGAATATATGGCTAAAGCTGACTATCCTGGCAAAATCCACATCTATCATAAACTTTCACCTTTAAAAGTGATTGGATTTAAAAATAAGTTCTTGAATAACTAGAGCTCTCAAACAACCTGCACAAAACCAGACCTGCACAAAAGGGAATAACTAAAGGTATGGGTACAATCTAGGCAGAAGGAACAAAGGAAACGGCTGCTTTTGAGAAATGATGGAAGGGGTGTAATAGGGGATTGTTAGATAGTAAGGCAACAGCAAAGTGATCTTACACCTCCTCCATTCCCTGTTTGCTGCACCGGTTCTGGTTACAGGTAGCGGGCAGGTTATACACATGAAAATGTGGCAGTGCCGACGTCCTTGGCTTGTCCTTGCGTTTAATTTCCCAATACACGCTATTCTGCCTGAGCTTGGCTCAGTCAAGGGGAGTTTGTGTGATTCAGATATGCCATAACATGTTCCATTTCACTGTTTCCAGGAAAACTTTATAAAATCAATGGGGGTTGAACATATTGGAGGGAAAATCATGATACTTCCTCCTTCTTATCTGCTTCTTTACCCCCTAACTCTTAGAAAACTGTTTGACAAATAAATGTAATCCTTTGCCTGTATTCATAATTAGCTAACTCTTATTTGTTCTTCAGGTGACTTTATCTCTTTCTAGCTAATGTTTACAAATGCTTGTTGTGGATTTTTAGGTAATTATTGGCACAGGAGTTTCAGCTGGAATGAATCTAAATGAGTCATACGGAGTGGATATTGTTGGGAATATTCCTCAAGGGTAGGGATGATATATTCTTATTCGAACTATACCTTTTCTGTATGGCATATGGCTTTTATTATAGTAATTTGTAAATTTTTATTTCATCTCCAAGGTTACGTGCACCAGCAGTTCCAGAGATTCAGCTCATCCCAGCAATATTTGTGGATGCAGTAGCAATAGCAATAGTTGGATTTTCAATGGCTGTGTCAATGGCCAAGATCTTTGCCCTTAAACATGGTTACAGCACTGATGGGAATCAGGTAAAAGTGTTGGGTTTGCTTTGTTGAAAATTCTCAGTAACACCTTTGTTTCATTGTTAAAGCAGAATGGGATATTGGACAAAAAGAAGATTTTCTTTCATAGTGGAATCACGTCAGGTTTTTGACAGCCTACACATTTAAATGCAAGGAATTATTTTAAGTTCTGCCGGCTGTGTTTTAATAGCCTGTTTCACTTTTAGCTTCCTTTTGGGAAACTTGTTTCTGTCAGACTTGGACATAGGCATGAATATTAATTGTTGGGACAGACATTACGTAGTCTGCTGTCCTGACTGGCAGTTACTTTGCTTTCTATAATAGAGCAAAGCATGTTGCTATGTGATAAAAACAATGCCATATGTGTCAAAGAACTATTATCTAAAGTTTACAAATTCCACTTATGTTTTTCAGTTTCTTTTTATTCCTACCCATTGCAAATAGGCAGCTTGTCCTTTTTTGGGGCAGCAATTGGCCCTGTCCATAGTTAACACTCTGATAATTTGAGTGATACAGGATGTGGGTTAGGGACTCTCTGAAACAATATGTCATCCTCACCTACTGTGTCTTTAGATCAATATTGCTATTGGATTATTGGATAATACTGTGGTGTCAAAGGAGACAGAGGGTTCATGTGCTATACCGCATTTCCTAGAGCAAGCGTCTGACACAGAGCAGATCACTTGTTCCCCCTTCTCAAAATGGCTGCTTTCCTCTGAGAGTAAATGGAGTTTAAATGACTCTTACCTGCAGAGTTTTACATCTGGTCAGATGATTCTCATCCTTCATGAGAGTTCTGTTACCCAAAGGGAGAAGAGAGCAAATCCATAGCTGCATGAATGGAATCAGCTCTATTTGCATTAGTTCATCAGTAATCATCACTGACCTGAGTTAAGCATCCAGGTCTTTTCCTCGGGAGGTGCCAAATGCTACTTCAACTGGATGGTGAACTGTAGAACTCCTTGTCACAGGACGCAGTGCGTGCTGAGCATTTGAATGAATCAAAAAAAAAAAAAAAGATTGAGCAAATGCAAAGAGAAAAACTCGTTGAGAACTATTTCATACATGTAACTCAAATCACCTCAGTTACAAGTAGCGGGACGCAGAGTAATCTGGGGAGGTCTCACTGCAAGCCAATACTTTCTTAGGCACCAGAAACACAGTAGTGAGGTAGATAGAGCTCTGATCTCGCTGACAATAACAGTTCTCATGTGGAATCTTCCTGATGAAGCGATGGACACATTGTTATTTTCATGTACAGCAGTTACCACCTGTGGAAACACAGTCAAGGCTGCTCTTGGCTCTAATGGTACTAAATAGATAGTTTAGGGTGGGCAGCAAAGAGCAGTGTTTGTATGGGGAACTGTTTTCCATGTATATTCAGGGTTAAAATCCAAGTTATTCCCAAATTGAAGAAATCCTTAAAACAAGCAATACTGTCATTCAGTGTAGTTTTCAGTCTGACTCATTACTATAACATTTAAAGACAGGAGAAGTCTCCAGCCCTTCATCAGACAGTTTATTTAACAAATGATTTATTTAACATCAGCTTGTGCACTGTGAGAACCACAGGTATAAACTGCAAAAAGGTTGCTTATTCTGTACAATAAGGTTGCTAGAAAGCCCTGTAAATAATCTGTGGTTATTAATATTTATAGATAGCTCCAGCTTTGTACAGTTGCTGGGTGTAACTGCCTTTTGCTTTGCTCTGTTGTTTAACACAGGAACTTATTGCCTTGGGAATATGCAACTTTGTGGGGTCGTTTTTCCAAAGCTTTTCAATCACTTGCTCAATGTCTCGGAGTCTTGTTCAGGAAAGCACTGGTGGGAAAACTCAGGTACGTAAACCCAACTCTTGAGCCAAACAAAGTTTGGGTTTTGGGAGGAAGCTGAAGTCTGAAGCTTCACTAGATTGCTGGATTTCTCTGCCTGGGGCAGAAGGAATAACTGCAGTTTCCCATGTTTCAAATCCAGATTGGGCCAGGACAGAAAGCTGCGTGACGGCCAGAAAGGGTGAACTGAGTGGGAGGGAGCAAAAGTCACTTGAACACCCAGCCTTGTGGAAAACATGAGCGGGAGTAGCTGATCAGTAATACTGCCCTTTGGGGGCACTTACAAATCATTTCTGGCTTCTTTTGTTCAGATTGCAGGTGCTCTCTCATCAATTATGGTTCTGTTGGTAATTGTGGCTATTGGATACCTCTTTGAACCACTTCCACAGGTAAGGGAGTTTTGCCACTTAGACATTGCATTGCCAGTGAACAGAGGCCAGTGAGTGTTGCTAAAAACAGAGTGTGAAGGTTAAAGCTGGGTTGATCACTAGACAAATGTCAGATGCTCTCTATGAACCCATCTCCTTTCTGAAGGAAGAGTTTCGTTTTTGCTGTAAGTTAGTCGAGAGTTGAATGATACTTTGAAGCATTCAGGATGATTTTTGTGTTGTTTTTGATATTGGACATTCTGGAGTCTGTCTTTAGAACGTAAAAATGATACCTTCAAATAATTCCCTTTCAGAGTCATTTAAGTTGGAAAAGAGCTTTAAGATATTACATTCAATTATAAACCTGGCACTGCCAAGTACACCACTAAACCATGTTCCTCAGCACCACATCTCCATGGCTTTAAAACCCCTCCAGGGATGGGCACTCAATCACTTCCCCTGGCAACCTGTATCAGTGCTTCACAACCCTTTCTGTGAAGAAATATTTCCTAATATCCAATTGAAATCTCCCGTGGCACAACTTGAGGCCTTTTCCTCTTGTCCTACTCCTACCTCGCTTTCAGGTGGTTGTAGCAAATGAGAGGTCTCCCCTGAGCCTCCTTTTCTTCAGGCTAAACAACCCCAGTTCCCTCAGCCACTCTTGAGACTTGTTCTCTAGTACCTTCACCAGCTTCGTTGCCCTTCTTCGGGTACACTCCAGCATCTGCAGTGGTGGACTCTGGCGTGCTGTTTCTGCACCTGTGATAAAAGCATATCTCTACTGAACTACATGAAAAGTTGGGGTTTTTAAATGAAACATCTGTTCAATAAACTTATATCAGTTGTACAAAGCACAGATATACAGTTATTTGTGGTGTTTTGAAGTTCTCATTTGGCACTGGGTTTATTTTGCTTCTGAAAATTGCATTTATGTAATATTCTTAGACAGTGCTAGCTGCTATTGTCATGGTGAACCTGAAAGGAATGTTTAAACAGTTTGGAGATGTCGCACACTTCTGGAGAACCAGTAAGATTGAGTTGGTGAGTAATGCACAGCTCAGTGCACGTATTTTACCGTATTAAATTCGTTGCTCCTCTTCCTAACCCCCAAAACAGGGTAAAAACTTAGCATGGAGTTAGAAACTGGTGTGATATTGCAGATGAACATAAAGCGTGGAGCTGTACGTACCCAAGGAGAGTGATCTGTTGCAGACAAGAATGTTTTTGTTCTTGTTTAAAAGCCTTTAACTCAAGTCAGTAGTGGTTTGGTTGCCGTTAAGAGCAAAGTTTTTGCAGTGTTGCTATAGGAACTGCACTGAAACCTGTGAGGATGCCTGAGAAGAATTTGAAAAACAGAGAAACAAAGAAAACTACTGGAAGGTGTTTGCCATTTTTAAGACAAACCAAAACCCTGTCTGGAATGGGCCAGAACTAGAAGTGTATCGGAAGGAACATTTTGGTTGCATTTTTATCCTGAATTAACTGGCTAATGGAAGTGAGAGAGAGCTACTTGCAAGCCTTGAATCTATATATTTTTTTATCTTTTTTTTTTTAATCCTAAGGTATTTGGAGTCTGCTGGTAAGACAGGATTCCTTGGAGAACAGGATTTCGGGCAATAATTAATGTGTGACAGTTTGTCAAGTGTTGTGTTAGTGTACCTTGAGCTTTTACACCTTTCTGAAAGGTTAAGGCAATTCCAGCCCGCTGTCCTGATGGATTCCATTATAGGCCATTCCTGAACAGATGGGGTACATAGGTTTGGAGGTTGAATTATGCCATTGTTTTTATTGTGAACAGAAAAGGATGTGTAATAATTCAGACTTTTTCTTTGTTTTAGGCCATCTGGGTGGTAGCTTTTGTGGCTTCTCTTTTCCTGGGACTAGACTATGGTTTGCTTACTGCAGTAGCATTTGCAATGATAACCGTTATTTACAGAACACAAAGGTTAGATTTCTTCTTTATCAAAATTAGTGTTTGCTGATCTTCTGTGTGGTTTTGTTTGTTTAAGGGGTGCAAATAAGGAGAAGACCTTTCCACCCTCTGCAACTGCGTACAGTAGAGAATCTGCTTCATAATTTAGGTCATGCCCCGTGGCTCTGATCCAGGGCTCACATTTTTCTGAGAACAAGATTTCTGGAGGACATGAACTTCCAATTTCAACAATAAACAAGATTTTCGATTTCTTTTATTGGTTAATGTTGTTTACTTTTTTTAATGCCTAGAGTTTAGAACTTCAGAACTGCTTGATAGCAGTTTCAGTAAATTATTACATTTTGTGTGTAGTAATTGTCACAGTCAAGCAGAAGGTTATGATAGATGAATGTTTAGATATTTTATAAGTTCTGTTTCATAAAAAAAAATTGTACCTGTCCTTCTAGTTTTTCAAATCACTTCTCCTCTCTCCCCATTCAAAGTGACAAAGCTTTTGCTGTGAAGCTTTACAGATCTACAGCAAAATGATTTCTTGCACATGTGGATAGAGCTGTTGTGTGAGGCTTCCAGGCTCAAAGTCTGGGACATCTAGGTGGAAAATGTCTTGATTTCGGTCTGCATGGGAATGAAATCAAATTCTGAGATTTCATTTCCGCTCTGAATAACTAAGAGTATTTTTCTGCCATCTCTATAAGGTTTTTTTTGTTGGAAACAGAACAGTAATGTACTCTGCTGTCACACTGCTTGTGAGTTGGGAATATTCTTCTGCTCAGGCATTGTCCAGGGAGCAGAGTGGCTCTTTGAAATTGCCACATATTTTCTGCCGATGAGAGTTTCCATATTTGCGAGGTAATCACACACCAGTTCATGCTGAAGAGAATTGGCCCTGTACCTTTGCGTGCTTTGGCCCATGCTTTTCAGAAAACGACAACATTACCGTGCTAAGTTTATAAAAAATTTTTGCACTGACAGAAGCGAACTTGGCTAGTCACAGAATAGCCCCTTTGTTGTGTCCCTGTCATAAACTGCCCCCTGCAGTTGATCACTTTTAGATAAGGCTGGACCAGACAGGCACTGCAGAATGACTGTTTGAAGTAAGTTTCAGTCTGTATTGAACACTCACTTTTCCACTTTATAAGCAATAATACTGAAACATTTGCTTCCATTTCTCTCTAGCCCTCAATACAGAATCCTTGGTCAGATTCCTGACACTGACATCTACTGTGATGTGGAAGAGTATGAAGAGGTAGGAGTGTGGTGTTCTGTGCTCAACAGTTTTATGTAGTGGAGCACTGACGGCTGGGGCCGTTTGCTGCTTAGCCCTGCCCTGCTGCACGTACACTGCTGTCTGCCTGGCATTCACCTGTGGTGAAGGGAAAGAAAATAAAATTGATTTTAGTCATAAAAGCTATTTTGTTCAAAATGCTGGCTTTTTATACTCTTATACGTTTGACCAGGATGTGATAAAAGTAGCCTTTATACTAGTTCCATTGTACTAGCCTGTACAAACTGGTGAGGTTCATAGGAATACCACTGCTAAACCCGCTATGTACAAGAGCATAGAAGGCCACCTTATTTACTTGTGTGGCAGTATTGCGTGAAATCCATGGGACCCAGGATCCAAACAGATACGTTCTTCAGAACTGCACAGACTGTTCAAAACTGCGTCTCCCGACCTCCACCCTGCTCATTAAATAGACATGATCAGTGGCACAATTGCTCGCCGTGCACTTCGCTTCTGATAAATGCCATTTTGTTCAACCAAAAGTTGGTGAAAGCGGCACATCTTGTCAATATAATGATAGAAACGTGCTGTATTTATTCACACAATTTTCTGCGCTCTCTGCCATGTTCTCAGAGATGCTGCTCTGAAGGCTACATCCGTTTACCAGGGATCCAGTCTGTAAAAACCTGTGTGAAAAGATGTTGCTGTAGTCTGGAAACATTCTCTCACCAGCAGTTCTTCTTTGAATATGATACAAAGGAAAAGTATATGTGAGTGTGTTTATGGGTGTATGCAAAGAGGAGGAGAGTCTGGTTTTGTTGCACTGGGTGCAGTTAGCATTTCCTCCTACTGTACGGAGATGCAGTTGGCAGCATATGGCAGCCTGGAGCTTTGCTGCTGGCCGGGTCATTTGCATGGAAAATGTCAGAGTGCAGCCTGCTTAGAGATGATTTCACTTAGAGCAGAGGAAAGAAGTTATATCCACACCCCCTTGAAGGCCTGCTTAAAAGCATAGATTTGACAGGCTATTTTTTTGGTACCTGAGGAGACAAGAAAGAGAGAGAGAGAAATAACTCATTATGCCTCTAGAAAGGGAGGCTAAAACTAAGCATTCCTAGATCTGAGTGATTTCCTTATGATAATAGCAGCCACAGATAGGAACAGCAGGGAACTGCAAATAGCTAATTCCTTTTTATAACTGCATATTTTGTTGTTGTAAAGGAGAAATGTTGGATGGCATCGGTGCTGTGCAGTGTTACACCTGGAAAGGGAGAGGTTCTGACCTGCTTGCCTTTGCTCATGACAGTGCAGCCTTCTTTCTTTGTCGCAGGCTGGCAGCCGTGCAGGGTCGGCTGTTGGGCTGCTGCGTGTTCATGTGTCTTGTGATCACACAGGTGCTTTTCTCCTAGTGCAGGCAATACTTAACTGTGCTCATCCAATATTCTTTTCCTTAGGTTAAAGAATACCCTGGAATAAAAATATTTCAAGCTAATGCATCACTTTATTTTGCCAATAGTGAGTCATATACAAGTGCACTGAAGAAAAAGGTGAGTAAAGCAAATTCTCTAGTTTTTGTGTCTTGACAATTCAAACTGGCTTCTGAAACATGCTGGCCTTTCAACTTCTTTAGTGTGGCCCCTAGCACAGCGTTTCTCAGCCTGTGGCCCTTGGTGATCAGTAAAATACGAGAAAGTGACCCTCCAGCCAGCTGCAGATCATCTTAGGAAGCAACAACACAGTGGGAGGGAATAAACAGACAAAGTGTAGCTTCATATTAACTGCTCCTGAATGGAGAGTCTGGTGGTTGCAGAGCACAAACTCGTCAAACACTTTTTTTTCAGAAGGAAGTAAGTAGTTCCTGAACTAAATTTAACCAAAATGTCTTGGAGTAAAAGCTTTCTTCTTGAGTGACAAGCTTTACTGGAGTGTAAAACCATGGAATACCGTGGGCATTTAATGCCTCTCATCAGCAACTAATTATGTGCATACAGAATATGCCTTATCTCCTGTCTAACCAGTGGTGGACTGGGTGGGAATGGTGATAACAGAAGTAGCTAAAGGCAGAACTGCCTGACCCGGCAGCAATTGCACCTTTACTAACGTCTGAAAAATTTTTCTGTAGCTCCCATGCTGAGTCTTGCACAAACCAGGTGGGTGGTCCTTCTCTCACAAAGCAAGAGGCGTTAGTGATTTATGTGCAAGTGCACTTCTCTCCCCTTTGCTCTCTGCACTCGAATCAGCACTCGGGTGAAACACGGCACTCTCTGATTTCAAGACAAGAATGCGATCCATCTCTTCCTCATCTTGTTAACACGGCGCTTGCCAAGATGATTCCTTCTGACCTTCTACTGTTCTCACCCCCACCAAGGGAAGCTGGACAATGCAGACCTGTGTTTTAAATTTATGACAGTGACGAATTCGGTGTTAATCGATGACTACAACGTCATCCTAACAAACCAAATCTCCTCTGATCGTGCTTTCTTTTTGTGACAGACTGGAGTGGACCCTTGTGCCGTATTAGCAGCGAGGAGAAAAGCCCGGAAGAGGCATGCCAGGGAAATAAAGGCTGCAAATGAACTCAGAAAGAAAGCTGTATTGAAACTAGTGAATTCTTCGGTAAATATTTACCTTTGCTTTATCAGCTAATGTGCTGCTTTCTGATGTTACCAGTCTTGTTTATACAAGGTGCAGAGTACTCAGGTGGTCAGGCTTAGGGAGCAAGCCCTGTACAGTGGGGACAGGCTGCTGAGGGAGCAGCGTAGTGAGAACCAGAGGCTCGCGGTGGGATTGATGATTATGTGGAACCATGATTGCCTTCGGGTAGCGCAGAGCAGAGCCTTTCCACATTGTCTCAGCAGTGGTGCCGGCAGAAATGGGAGGGACCCTACCTCTGCCCTTCCCCACATGCTTGGAATAATCACACAGAAATAAGGTATAATAAAATTAATTCAAATTAGCAGCCTCTGTAATGGAAAGGTGCCATTGCGCTGCTGATCCTGGCGCAGTTAAGTTGGGCGGGTATGTCAAGAAGGGTTGTTTGAACTGTGCATGTGCTTTTGTGCACATGTTTATCTTCACCCCCAAGGTGGGAGCTGGTGTGTGTCCTTTTTACTGTGGGAAACCAACGAAGTGCCAAACTTCAGGGCCCAAAGCTCTGAAGCTGTTGCTTCTCTTGAATATGTAGGCCTTGAGAGGCTCAGCGGGGATGAGGCAGGGCAGTGGAGTAAAACCACAGGAGCAGATGTCAGTGTTTGGAGGAAATGGGTGATTCCCTCCTAAGATAACAGCTGTAACCTGGTTGCATGTGACTGTAGAAAGGCTGGGTCTAAGAGAGTAAAGATGTAAAGCCAGTTTCTGCAGTGCTGAGGAGCTGTACACCTTTTAAAGGGTGAAAGAACAGATGAATATGGGGATGAGGGGGATTGAAAAAGCATTGGCTGTCATTAAGCTTTATTTGTCTTCTCTCCCAGGCTAACGATGTGGAAGCAAGTGTAAAACATGAAATAGCAAATGATGAGTTACCTGTAAATGGAAAATTTGCATCTACAGATGCTAGTAGTACACAGGACGTGTCCCCTGATGAGCATGAACATTTTGTGGAGCCCAAACCAAACATCCACTCTTTAATTCTGGATTTCACCCCGGTGAACTTTGTGGATTCCGTTGGAGCGAAAACACTAAAATCAGTAAGTAGGGATTTTTTTCCACAGAAAAGCCCGTAGAAGACTTGTGAGATATCTAACAGGGAACCTGTCAGCACGGGACACAAATGTCAGCTCAAATACAATTCAGTATTTCACCTAATCACAGTTTTAATTCTGTAGCTCTGCAAGTTTTTCCTGAATACTGGGGCATGTGGAGTGTGCGGCTTTCACAGTGGCTTACATCTACCAGCACCGCGTCGTGTGCAGCGCTACACCTGCCATTAACTTCATTTTAACTCTGTTGCAGATTATAAAGGAGTACAAAGAAGTCGGTGTCTCTGTCTGCATTGCCGGCTGTAGCGGTGAGTTGAGGCGATTTATTTTTTTGTCTGAGTTTTATGGGAGAGACTGTGTTTTATCTCTTTCCCTCTGGGCCCAAATTTTCTGCTGCCAGGTTCCTCAGTAGTGTCAGCACTTACTTCCCATAAAACTGGATTCAAATTGGATTTGAGGAAAAGCAAGCCCATGTGCATTAGAGACCTCACTTCAGTGCACGTGGAGCACGGACGTAATGAGTTCTGTGAGGATTAGATCTTGCTTCTGTTTATTCCAGCTGGCAAATTGCAAATGCCACACTGAACTCTGTTATCTTGAAATTCTAATAATGTAATAAGGAGACAAGCCCACAACGTTCCAAGTTTCTGACATTTGGAACTGTAGCATCTTCTGCCAAGAATAGGCCTCTGCGTATGGCTGGGTAAGAGAATTACCCGTTTGGAGTACAAGTAACATGTGATCCACCCCGCTACGGTTAATGTTCTAAGTAATAACAAGTTGTCCGCTGCTTCCTGAGAGAGCGTTGGCTCCCGTCTGTACTTCAGCTTATGCACAGATGCCGTGTTCCCTTTCTATTTTGTAGGCCCCGTTATGAATGAGCTGACGAGACTGAATTTTTTTGATGACGCTGTAACGAGAGAGTTGCTGTTTCACAGTATTCATGACGCCGTCCTTGCCTGCCAAGTGAGACGGGTTTGCTTCACAGACTGACCTCTGAGGAGTGGCATCGAGCAGAACGGAAGCCAGATTGATGCTGATGCCAACTCTTCCTGAATATTTAATTTGCACAGTTTAAAGAGAGCCTAAGGCTGTTTGTGTCTACGGGTATAGGGTGGTGCTTATTTTCTGTAGGAAGAGTGGGTAAGGAATTGGAAGCCTTCGTGCTCTCAAATTTTTTTCTGTCAATCAGGGTATAGCTTTCCAAAAACATACAAGCACAAAATTATACAAGACAAGAAAATTCAGTGTGTTCTGCTGCAATCAGAGTCTGATAGACAAGGTGACATTCACAAAATCGTACATTCCTATTCCTGTTGAGAAAACGGGCACTTTAACTCACTACGAGGTGGGATCTTGCAGGAAATAACTGTTCTGCAATTACAATGCACTGTACCAGTGTCTTTAAAGAACTGTCTTAGATGAGTTTTAAAGCCTGATGTCAACATCTGCATGCAGCAGATTCTTACAATAATCTGCCAGATGGATTAATGAATTCACACTGGTGGCATTTAGCTGCTACTCCTTTTAAACCTGGATGGTACAGTTATTTTGTTTTAAATACCTAACCTATCTAAACCATACTCAACTCTTTATTGCCTGAACATTTTCACTATTAGGTGAAATTCAAATTAGAAAGTCATTGTTTAATTATTACATTATCAATATGGTACTGTTACTGCCAAAAGCCTAGTTATGCTTTCCAGAAAAAGAATACAGTGGATTTTAAGCCAAAATTCATTTAGCTTCAAAGTTTGAAGACACAACTGTTTTAAGACAGGAGTGAAGCCTGTTAAATTAAGAACTTACTTATGCCCTGTATGCAGTCATGCAATAAAATTGTAGACATCTAAACTCTCAGTGATCAAAACAAAAAAAAAAGAGAAGTATTTCTCTGTTGCCTGAGAGATCTTCCTACCAGCATTGCTGATTCTGCCTCAGCTTTTCAGTGCTTTGAGAAATAGATTTCAATAGAACTCAAAAATGTTATGGTTTTTTTTTAAAAAAAAACAGTATAGTGAGTTATTTTCTGTTGTCTTCACAACCTGGCAGCTGTGGTACAGGTGTGAGGCAAAACCCACGGCAATGTAATTCAAGGAAAAGAAAGAAGTCTTCAATGGCTGTATTTCCCTAACAACAATCCCTATGAATCTGCGCAGAGAGAGGAACCTGAAAGTGTTTCCCTGGAGATTGTTTATTTTGACAGCACAGGGAAAATGGAGCATTGCTGACATCTCATTTAGCACCTGCCCATCAAAGGTCCTGTGCGGAAGGGAATTCAGACGACTTCCGCTCTTCTGAACGCAGAACTTTGACACTTTCATTTTGCTTCAAGCTCTGTTGCAATTAGGGCTTGCTTCAGGTAAACCAAGTTTCCCAAGAACCAGAGGCAGTCAGGGGAGATGTTTTATTTCCTCAGACTCCTCTGCCAATAGGATTAGGAAGCTTTCTGCATCAGAAATTGCAGCTTAGCTGGAGTTCAAAGGATGAATTGAATGCATGTTCAAACACTGTGCGTGTTTATTTAAACAACTTTTGGTACATTTTATAATGTTAACTACTTTAACAGGCCTTTGTATCTACATACAGTATATTTTTCTACTTTCAGCTTGTTGCAGCTTCAGTTTTTAACTATGTCTCTTCAGTTCACGTCAAAATCCTGTCCACTTCTAAAATAAAGCAATGATCATGACTTGTCAAGGTTTTCCACTTTGTCTTGGTAAGACTGTCTGTGGGACCAGCCAAGGTCCCAGATGTAAGTGTCTGTTGCTAAGGGGTGGCCTCAGAAGGGTTACCACTTCCATGCAGCTCCTCACCCCCTGGCTCCCCCCACCAGCTCGAAGCCCTCTCCCCACCAGGCCTCACGAGGCTGCAATCAATGCTGTGTTTCCCATCCTGGCAGCAACAGCTGCACTTCCTGGGGAGCTGCTGAAAAGCCGGACTGAAAACCCAGCCTGTGCTGCACCAGTTCTCTGCCACCCACTCCTGGGTGCTACCAGTGTTGCTGGTAACTTGTCCAGTAAAATAAAACTTGGCAGCTTTTGACAGTCTCTCCCTATGCTTTGCTGCCCCCAGCTGAAGTGCTGCTTCCCACTCAGCAGCTGAAGGTGTCTACTGAAAATTAAACCCACTTCCTCTTTCCTATACTGATTAACAGACTGCTATCTAGATTTTAAACCTTACCTTAGGCTTGTCAGCACAAGATTAAACAAACCCCCAAGGCTTCAAACTTGTAACAGGGCTTGCCGCTTTCTCCTCTCCAGCTTGTCTACATCGACAGGGTAGTGGCTCTACCCACCACAGCTCATGTCACTGGATAGCCTCAGTCTGCTTTGACACCTCTTAATAATCAGAATAGTATTCCTCTTTTCCCTCCTGCTTTGCAAGAGTACAGATGATCATTCAGGATATCTGGTAAGAGCCAAATTCTTTTACGTGATTCGCTTACCCTTCTTAAGTAAAAGGTACACTTAGCAGTGCTGCTCCTGGTATAGAGATTCTCAGCGCTCCTTCTGACCCACTTTTATGCTCAAAATTAAAAAAAAAAAAAAAAAAAAATTTGTTTTTACNTAAAAAAAAAAAAAAAAAAATAAAATCTGTTCTTACCAGAGATCAGTTTTTCAAGCAGGGATAGGCACAACCACAGGATTGGCTAAGTTTGCTTATCAAGATACTGGCACCGGCCAAAATCTTAGAAAAGTCCACATACCACACGCACTGCTTCTCCCTTGTACACACTTCCTCTTTCAAAATAAAAAAGAATAAAAAGTGGCTTCACAATCTAAACTTGATAAATTGATGTCAGTTCTAACAAAATGAAACCTGATAAACCTTCTCTCACTCCCAAGATGAAGCAGTTCCCCAAAGCTTTTTTACCCCGCAGTGTTTCTTCAGGCTTTTTTTCCCCTGCCCTCCCCCAACTTTAATGCAAGACTTGGAAAAAAAGAAAATGAAAGGCTGTTGCATTTCATTGACCAAACCATCCAGCTCTACAGGACCCTGCTCGATGAATGAAGATCAACCTTTTCATGTCACCTGCTGCCAATCAGCTCTTGCCCAGCTACCAGAGCATCAGGACCCCATCAGGTTCATCCTCTGTGCCTAGCAGCATCTTAGGCAGTAAGGATGTATCAAAGCCTTCACTGATTACAAACCTTAATCTTTTTTAGAGCAGGAAGAAGGAATCTTCCTTTCCTCAGTGCTAAGAAATTACGCTTCTTCCTCCTTCTTGTCCCACTTACTAATCTGTAAGAAACAATCTCAGAAAAAGGGATGAAGAAAACCACTGAAGAAAAAACCAAAACCAACAAGTTACAATGGTACCAGAGCGTTTACCCAGGGAGAGAAAAAAGATCCTATCACATGTCACCTAAGGTGGGCAGTGACTGAGCCCAGCAAACACCTGAGCAGAGCTGTGGCTGCCTTCTCCTCAGCTCTCGTCCTGTGCAGTTCCCCAGGGTTTCCTTGGCACACAGGTGCACCTCAGGATGTACACAGGAGCATCACACAAGCATTCCTGAGCACAGCCGGACACGCTGCACTTACTCAGGGATCTTTTATAGCTTAGACTGTACATTTTGGGTTGTAAATGGTGACTAGGGATCTGAACTTTGGATTTCTAACATTGCCCAGGTATCTGAGTTAAAAATATCTCACTGGCTTAGGCTGTGTTACCAGGGCCTCACTGAGACTTTTTGTCTACGGCAGCGACACTCCGTTAGTATTGAACACGCTCCTAAAGAACTCACACCTACTGTTAGGAATACTTTGTTTATTTCTGGCTTCCAAGAACAAGAGGTGAATTACTACACTTGGATTTTTTGCTTCACAGAAAGTTTAACAACAGGAACAGGAAATAACACTCCAAGATATCAGTTGTAGGTCATGTAGCGGGGGGTAGCACTGAATTTTGCATATGATTTAATGACTTTGTTCACGGCTTCTAAGAAGTCTTTCTCCGTTGCGATTTTTCGACGTGCTCGGATAGCAAACATGCCTGCCTCCGTGCAGACACTGCGGATCTCAGCACCTTTGAAAGAAAGGGATAAATGAATTCAACACTGACCGCCAGCAGAGATGAAGCATACACAAAATTGTTTAAAAAAAAATTTCAAGTTCAGCTTACCTGTGCTGTTAGGACACAGTCGAGCCAAAAGCTCAAATCTTATGTCTCTTTCAACACTCATCGAACGGGCGTGGATCTTGAATATGTGAGTTCGCCCCTGAAAAAGGAGTAGAGGACAGAAGGGTTCACGCTATGGAAGAGGTGATGTCTCTCTGTGTGCAGCTGTCCACAGCCAGAACAAGGCCAGATGGAAAATAAATCTTTTATTTGCTGCCCATCTGTAGTTTCCTATGTCTGGACCAGTATGTTTAGGTGTTCTGTAAGACACCTAGTAAGAAGATAACTTCTAAAAGTTTTAATGGTAGACATACCTCAAGAAATCTCTCCCAAAAGAGCAAAACAAAACACAATCTAACAAAACAACTACATCCCAAATCTGTTTAAAGGTTTCCTTATCTGTTGAGTCAGGAACATACAGTGAATGCAGCTATTTACCATGGATTCTTGGCCAGGGATGGAGTCTGTGCAGTGTAGAACCTTCTTGGCACATCTTTCACCCCCCAGATTTCCATGTAGTTCGATGCAATTTAAGAGCGCTGGCTGTGTTAATTCTCATGAATTGCATCCAGACAATAACGCCCTAACTGAAGAAATGCTCTGCTCTCAGCATTCTCACCTCAAGATCAGGCAAGCTGAACTCTATCTTCCTATCCAGCCTGCCAGGCCTCATCAGGGCTGGATCCAGAGTATCGGGTCTGTTTGTAGCCATCAGCACTTTGATGTTGCCTCGTGGGTCGAAACCATCCAGCTGGTTGATCAGCTCCAGCATAGTACGTTGCACTTCATTGTCACCCCCAGCCCCATCATCGAAACGAGCACCTGGAGAGAGGGGACACGTGTTTCACAAAGGGAGAGAAGGACCTTGAGAGCACAGAGGAAGTGTCACAGCCGCTACACAGATGACACTTGGGAAAATAATTACATACAAATATTGGTGACAAGTTTAGAAAAGGTGTCCGGGGGTTATTTGAAAATGACTCATTTCAAACAGTGTGAGCGGTGCTATCTGTCAGTCATAAGCAGCACTGGATCTTCATCCTCAGCACGAAAATCTGGCCTAATAACTGGCCACGCTGCTGGAATTTATAGGGTGTTTGTTTTGCCTCTCTATCAAAATCCCACCCCTATCTGCGTAAAAATTGTTCTACTTTCAAGGGACCTAAGTTCTTCCTTAGAGGAAAAAACCCAATAAATTTTCAGACAGTAATAAAGACTGAGTCCAGAAGTTGAAAGGGGTTTAAGTTAAGAGCACTTTCTGCAAACACACTAAAGGTCAAATAACAGGGGTGTTCCAAATGTGCAAAACTGACTTCTCATCTGGGCTAAATACGTCCAAACTGCATAAACCACTCCTTCACAGCTTCCCGGAGACAGGGCAGGCTGGTAGCAGTTCTGCTAAACGGGGATTTACAAACATGTTTCTTGAAATATAGCAATCCAGGTAACGAGTCACAACATGAACAGAGAACCTGAAAGTTCTCCTATGAGTTTAGAGCTATGGATACTACGTACATACCTCCAATGGCATCAATTTCATCAAAGAATATAAGACAAGCTTTTTTAGTTCTGGCCATTTCAAAGAGTTCACGAACCATTCGAGCTCCCTGAAAGCAAAAATCAAGGTTTTGTTAAAGATCCGAGGTACACTAAAAGTATCAAAATTAAACTGTTCATACTTCCAAACACTTCTAAGTTTCCAATTATAAAACACTTTTATGTGCACACATTTGTATAAGAGAACATTCGTAAATCTTAAAGCAATTTATAAAGAAGAGAGAAATTACTACTCTCAAGTTCAGAAGTACAGGTGAAAGGACAAGTGAAAAATAAGTGGCTGTTGGGAACAGAATCCTAATCCTAGAGTTCTTCCTAACTGTAGATTACCTTCTGCACTGCAAAGTCCCTGCCACCGGTGACGGCGTACTTCAGGTCTTGTGGCTGACGACCCGATCTGCACTGATTTGTCTGACAGTTCCTCCCCATTCCCTGTATCTCCAACGCACAAATACGCTCATCTGTTGTACCCACTATGGTGCCCGCAGCTGGGAATCCGCAAACCGCTCCGCACTCCATCAAGTGTTTGCTCTTACCTCCCCCACGTACTTCTGCACCAGTTCGGACCCAATGACTCTGATGAAGCAGGCATCCGTCCTGTTAGCAACGGCACGGGCACAAAGCGTTTTGCCTGTACCAGGTGGCCCAAACAAAAGTACTCCTTTGGGAGGCTCAATTCCAAGGTTAACAAACCTTTCCGGCTGTAATAGTAGGAAACAGAAGGCACCGTTACGTGCAAAAATCAAAGATTATGCGCATCAAAGAATATATGCAAATTAATAAAATCATCAATGAAGAGCCATATAAACCAGTCCTGGTTGGATTTCACTTGCTACAACTGGATCTCCTCTCACTTACATGTTTACATTCAGCTGCGCTTTCTCTTCTTGGTTTTTCAAACGCTTACAGATCACCAGAATTCTTTCAAAATAATAAGCTTCCATCTGGAGGTTACTTACATGAAGCAGGGGGGTTTCAACCACCTCTCTCAGCTTTTCGATCTGCTCTTTACAACCACCAACATCACTGTAAGTGACATCTGGTTTTTCTTCTACCTGCACAACAAAAAGCCGAGCGAGCAGTTAACAGCCTGATGCTGCACATCTCTCCAGGCTTTCAAGAGCTCAGAACAAAATCCGGCCAAAGGAATCCAAATTACAAGACAAAGCAATGTCATAATAAGTAAAGGCAGTTCTCACTTGCATCATGGTGACTGTGGGATCAATCTTTGGAGGCAAGGGGATATGGATTTGATACTTGTTTCTGTCCACCCTGGTGAGAAAGCGTAAAGACTATTATTTTAACACCGGTTAATTAAACTGTCACGTAGAAACAACTCTGCAAATTAACTGTTCTTTTCTCTGGCATCAACATAGCCCAGCCCTTAAAGCTAATAGTCAGAGGGGCTAGAAACTGGAATTCCTTCTGCAGAGAAGTTGAAGGTTTCCAAAAATATTAATTCCAAAGTATTTTGAAAACTAAATTTCAGAATATTGCATAGAGCAAACTGGCAAAATACCGATTCTGAATGTAACAGGCTTCACCTCCTCGGAGAACGTTTCCTGTAGCCGCCCTGTGTGTAACTGTGCAGACCGCCAAAGAGGAAGCAGGCTACGCAGGCCCCTGGAAGCTGGGACTACTGGGGACCCAACTGAGAGGTTTCAGCCCCATGGCTCACAGTTCTCATCAGAATGACAGCAAAATCAAAAGATTCCCGCACGGCACACAGGGGAGTTGCTGTCTTCCAACAGAAAGACATTATTGCTGTAATTTCAACCACTGCAAAAACATGAAGTGATGGCTGTTGACCTCTCAAACTAACGGATCCGATCAGAAAGCTTCAGTCTCCAGAGAAACTCATAAGAACACAAAGATTTTGCTTACCCCACTCTCATGCCTTCTTCTATGTCAGTAGGTGCCACCTGGTCACTGAGATCCACCACGAATTTGGCAAACTGCTTGACATTGATGATGTACTTGGGATCCTCAGAGTCCGCATTGATTATCTTTGTACACCTAATACCGAACATACAGTTAACTCCTCCCGGCAGATAACCGGACCAGCTTGCTATCTGCATAAGCATCAAGATGAGAGAGTTGTATTTTCCAATTATGTCAAAATAGGTGGTGTACTCACAATTCCATTATTATAAACATGGGAATAAGTACAAGTATGATGTACGCAACACATCATCAAGCAGAAGACGGTTCCTTTTTGACACAATGGTAAAAAGTACTTTTAATATCCACAACACAGGAGCCTGATTTTTTTAAAAAGCCTACACATAAGCTATGAATCACATTTTTAACACTATGCAGCTCCACCGCAAAGAGGAAGAGTGAACCCACCTTGCAACCTGTAACGGTTGCTCGCTTTGGAGAGTTTGTTTATCTGCAGCCAGATCCCACAGGGCAGGGGGAGCCAGGCCAGTGTCAGATTCCTTGATTCCTAAATACAAGACACACAAGCTGAGGAGGAAGCAGCCAACTGGTAAGTCAGCAATTCTTTCCCGCATCAAGAACCTTAGACGTAAGTCTGCAAGCAGCTTTTGAGAGATCTCCCAAAGCACACGTACATGTGTCTTTGATGGGCTTCCTAAAAAAACAAGTTTGCTAAAGAAATGAGGCCTAAGGGACCATGGCAGCTAAACACGCAAATACCAGTCTAGCCATCCTCTAACACCATTTTGCAGTGTGGGGACAATTACAACCAAGCTTGATAGAGATAGCAGAGAGAAGCATATTCCTAAAAGTTTCAGAAAAGGAGTGAAACTCTCCAAGTGCTCTCACTGAGAGAAAGCTTTAGTGCAACTTCTCAGAAGGTAAGGGATTCAAACATACAAAAAACCTTATAAATCTTCCAAAACATGGATATAAAAAGTACCATCGCCATGATATATTTGAAAGAATCGAGGATTTTACTGAAAAAGAGAAACTGGTCTTCCTGGCAAAACTGAGCATTAGCCGTTTACGGATTAGCAGTAGGGCAGCAACCACACATCAGTGAAACAAAGAAAAATTAGGGAAAAAATTATTTTTTATTCTAGCTGCCATAACTGACCAGCTGATTTTAAATGCTAAGTGCTCGGATACACACTTCTTCATTACACAAGGACCGGCAGCAGTACTTAATGCTAAGATGTTGGGGTTTTGCTGTCTATGGAAGTTCGATCACTACTCAAATGCAGCTTGGCACAAATCACAACAAATTATCTAGTGGCAGAAAGGGGAAGTTGTTTCATACCACTGTAATATACAAAAGCTATTGTTTTGAATAAAAATGTGTTAAATTGCAAAAATTACATAATCATATGTGCAGAGCAGCCCAGCCCAATCAAAAAGACCATCACCTACAAAGCAAAAATCTCACATTACCAAAGAAAAATGTATTCTTTCGAGAAAAAATAACAATGATAAAACAATGCAGAAGTTGTTTAAAATCAGCTTCTTACAACACTTCTCTTCATACATGTGGCTCTTCTATTGAATGTTATCTTAAGAAAGAAAGATACCAGTGAGCTCATTGATTTTCTTAAGCAGTTGTTGAATATCATCTTCAACTTGCTTGATCTGCCTTGAGTACGTGCTCTGGCCCTGGAAAAGAAAGATCACATAGATTTCATATCTCAAATTATTTTGTGTTTAGGAAAAAAATGCCAATAGCTGATGAGCATCAAGATGTTGAACACGCTGTCTTGATGTAACAGCCAGCTACAGATCACAGACAAAAAAGACAGTATTAAGTTCCAGTAACAATAATTCTGCTCACAAAACCACAGTGCAGCTACGCACAACTGACCAATTGCGCAAGGGGAAATTTTTCACATTTTTAAACTTCATGGATTTGGTTTTCTTTTAAACCCGTTTGGCCTTATTTTGTTTATTTATTTTCTTTTAAAGTTCAAAAAAAAATTAGTAAAATTTATCTATAGATAGAATTCTTCATACATTATCTGAAAGCCATTTGTACGAGGGCTTACTCGAACTGACTATTATCCAAAGAAGACAGCAGAAAGATCATGAGGCCAACCAGAAGCTAGATTCTTGCTTCTGGTAAAAAGCTTTACTACCTTGCCCTGCCTAAGGTGGGCAGACCTGGATCTCCTTTACGAGGTCTCCTTCGTATCAACCTGGCAACAACGAAGAGGCCACAGTGGGCACAAGTAGCATTGCAGAGCTTCGTAAAGGAGTCTCAGTGTCAACAAAACCCAAGACTTGCGGCCAACATGCCTGCATTTGGACATAGGTCAAGCTGCAAGTTTCATTTTTCAAGAGTTCTTTCCCACAGTACTTTCTAGTGGCGAGGGGAGATTTGCATTTTAAGCTTTATTGTCTGTGGAAAATGCCTCCCAGGATCATATTCTTTTTGACAAGGTCCACATATCCTTCACTAATAGCTTTTTTACCATGATGGCTAAAAGCAAGTAAATTTGATGGGAGAAAAAGTCTTAAAATAATGTTCTTTATAAAGCAAGTGAACTGGTAAGTGAAAAAGTCCTAGTATAGCCCTAGCTGTTAGACGTCTATCACGATCAGCTACGAGATACAAAACAAAAACAGAAAAAAAACCCCCTTCGTTATTTTTAAGGTTGTGGGCGGGATTTGGGGCTTTCTCATTGGAAGGCAGGAAGAGAGAAAAGATTCTGGCAGCAGAGGAAAACACGAGAAGAAACAGATGTACTAACTCTCCCCTATGTACACAGCCCTCCAGTTCCCAACAGAACTTGCTTTTTTTCTTTACCACTCCTGTCTATAGATGTATGCCACTTACGTATGTTTTCAGCAAGGCAATATCTCCTTCATCCAGAGCTGAAACAAAACAGCAAAAAACCCAAATTAGCTTCCAAGTTTAAAAACAAAACCAGTAATATCAACTCTGCTTCTAAAAGATGAAAACATTTATACTAAAGAGATTCTTTTGAGTTTCTGCTTTTTCACTAAACCAAAGTGGAACCAAAAAGTACCAGACATTCAAGAAAAACAAAACAGGGTCTCCAGCAACTCTCTTCAGTCCAAAAATCTGTATCACCCAGAGCCCACAGCAAGCAAGCTACTCCAACTCTGCCTCGCTCAGAGTGGCTTACCGCTTACACTCGTACAGAAAAGGAACTGAAGATACCAAAACTTCACCTTTTAAGCTTTATGTTTCTTAACGTTTAAGAAAACATCAATGAACACCCATCAGCCTTTTCCACCAGTGATGTCTGTGCTCTGAAATTTCCAGTGTGATAAGGGAACAGCAATCAAATCTAAGCTGGTCTCCATAACAAAATACTACTGTGAAATACTAAAGCAGCCTGGAGTCAGTGCTACTGAAATGCTGCGTTTTAATACTGTAAGACAGAAAACACGGGAATGGTCATATTAGACAAGATAAAGAGTCTTGTCCGATACCACCTTCTCAAAACCAGGAAGGTCTATGAATGTAGCAAATACACAGGGAGCTCCCACTTCTGGGTCATGTGTTGTTCTTAATAGCCCTTAAAAAAAAGTTTCCTTACATGAATATTTCCGTCAGATTTTTGAATCGCCGAAAAATTTCAGCAACATTCAGCAGAATAAGTAGGAAGAAATGCCCCAATTTAAATCAACATTGTTCTTCCTTTTACTTGACTTAAACTTGAAACCTAAGAACTGCACTTAAGTCTCAGAATCCCTGCATCAGAACAAGCAACACCAGCTGTTAAATGCATCGGCTTTTGCACAGTCCTGCAGGACTCTTCCATTAATTATTACTGCTGACCCCTATTTATGTTCCTTTCACTTGCCATTTAACAGACCTTTAACATTTCCTCTCCCTTCCCCAAAAAACTATCATCTCTTTTCCCAACCGAATGATAATCTTCACCCTGAGCACCCCTGGCTCTGCTGTCTCCTTTCCAAATCCACTGTATCTTTTAATGATAGGGAGGACAAGGTATTGAAGATCTGGGTGCAGCGTGCATTATACAGTATTTGGAAAGAATTTCTTTCTGTGTTGATCTTTTCCTGATTATTTCTACTACTCCATTGATTTTATTTTTTTTTATATCTACTGAACACTATCTTGTTATAATTTAAAAATTTTTATTGAGTGGGAACAGCTCAAAGTCCATCACTGATTACACAGGGTATTGACTTTGCTTCCAGGTGCATTATTTAATATTTACCAACATGAAGTAAACAGGCAAATGAAATCCAAACATAAGAAGCAACCGGTGATTTTTGCACTATTCTGGTATCACCATAAAAATTTGTCACCTGCCTCTCTCCTCCTTCTCTCTGCTTCTGCCGCGCTACTTACGAGGGCAGCAATGCCGTTTCACAGCCAGCTCCGCCAGATTCCACCAATGAAAAAAACCACGTCTTATTAGGCTTTTAACTAATCATTAAATCACAGAAGGCCTCTTGTCTTACAAAAAAGCAAATCAGGCTTTTTAGAAGCCTTTTCCAAGAGAACCTTAGGGAGCCTCGGAAGCAGCGAGGCCAGGCCGCACGCCGCGGATCTCGGCGGCAGACCCGCCAGAAGCTGCCCCGGGGCCAGGAGGGCGCTGGCACCGTGCGCACCCCCCGGGCAGCGGTTGTTGCCCAGCCCCTCATCGACCCTTGGCCGCGCTACCTGCGCCTTTACCCCGAACGGGCTACAGGCATCGGGAGCCTGACTTTTCCCAATTTTCCCCCAGAGTCTTGAAAAAATCCACACTGATGTTCACGTCCAGCACCACTGTCCCTGCTCCAGACCGCCACCCTGTCAGGACCGCAGAGGTGGCACCGGCCGAGCCCGGCCTCCGAGCCACCGGGGGCCCGCTGGGGTCCGGCTCCCGCAGCGCCAGAAAGCGCATTAGAGAGATTTTAAAGTCTTTTCTTTTTTTTT
>VWZK01008821.1:61139-105051 GCA_013396935.1 Baryphthengus martii | reverse complement strand
CAGCCGGTGCCGAGCCAGCAGGGAGAGGAGGGAACCGGGGCGCTGCTGCCGGGATCTCCCGCCTCCACCCGTCCCGCCGGGGCACAGCGCACTCCGCTGCCGCCGTCCCAAGAGCGGAGATTCCTCTGGCTCTAGCGAACACCTGTTCCCGGGGAAAAATCCACCCCCCGCGCACCTACTTAGGCGCTAGAGTTGGAAAAGGGTCTGTTTCTGAGGAACTTTCCTGTTTATTTTACTTTAATTCTGTCCTCTTCGCGTGTTGCATCTGCCGCCGTGCTCGTTTCAAGTCCGTGTGCGAGCAACAAGTCTGGCTTCGCTGCCAGAGGGAGGGGCCTGTAAAGGGGTGAGCGGGAACGCGGAGAAGATCAACCCAAACTTAATATTTCTGCCGCGTTTACCTTCTCTACTACCCAAGCAAGGAAGATAGTAAATATCGTTTAACGTGTGCATTCCTTTAACTTGAAAGCACCTTTCGAGACTTGAGAACACAGAAGTGTTTGGAAGATGCCGTCTGATAGGCGTGTGCTCTGCTGCTTGCAGTCTTTAAAGCAGTCTGATGTTTTCAGAGTGAACTAGAAGGTTTAGCAGTCTGGAGCGTTGTGTGATGCGGTACTTCGATGGGCTTTGATGGGGTTTAACTCAAGAATATGCAAACCACAGAAGGTGAAGTTCCTTTTATGTTTTTGCTTATAGCATCAGTACTCTGTCAAGTGGAACCTGTGGGAAGATGGTTTGAAGCGTTTATTAAGAGGAGAAACATAAATGTTTCTGCCTCTTTCCAGGAGCTAGAAGATGAGAAGGAACTTTCTGAAGAGTCAGGGGATGAAGAATTGCAGCTTGAAGAATTTCCCATGTTAAAAACCCTTGATCCAAAGGACTGGAAGGTATTCAGTTGATACAGACTAGCGTTAATTGTTTTTTCTGGCAATCTCCTGTCCCAAGTTATATGCCATTCCCAGCTGCCAAAGATCCCCTTCCTCTTCCCCCTCTACCCCCATCTGATGGGTTTGTGTCCCTTAGCAGTACAGCTGAGTTTGTATTTTCCACGCATAACCGGTTGATGAGGGGAAAACTCAAACACACATCAGCATAAGATCTTAGTCTTCGAACTGTTGCTTTTCATTTTACTGCCCATAAGCAGTGAAAGTGTCTCTTCTCCCTGTTCCTGCCTCCCCTGTTCTGGAGTTACATTAGTACTCGTTAATATTAAAGACAGCAATTCGATTTTCCAGTAATTGAACTTTCTAGGATTCAGTGCTTTAATCCAATTTAGATTAAGATACTTGAATTTCTGTAACTGTCTTAATTTATTGATAGTTGGTTATTCAATAATGACAGCCTTTAGGACAATTGTTCTTTTTCTAATATTTATTGAGAGAGAGAAGAATTCTGCCTCTTGCTTTTAAAAGATGAGAACTGCTTTTGTGCAAATATTGTGGCTCTTTAGGTCGTATTTATCAGTGTTTATTAGGCTTCTTTTCTTTTTGTCTCCTCAGAATCAAGACCATTATGCAGTTCTTGGGCTAGGAAATATACGATACAGGGCTACTCAGAAACAAATCAAAGCAGCTCGTAAGTACCTTTCCTCCATAAGCACATCCTTCTTTCAGATGGACACAACTGTTTTCCATGAGCAAATACCTACATATCACAGACAAGCTTTTTACTATTTCACAAGCCTAAAAATACCTGCTCTCTGATTTGTGTGGCCTACCAGCCTTCTAAGTTCACATCACAGCTCCAAAACCCACAAGCCTAAAGCTGGGGAATTCAGAAATTTCACTGAGTTCACATCTCGGCTTCCTTGCCTGTGTTTCTTTTGTCAGCGGCCTCGAGACTATAACTGTACGTTTCTGCATTTTTCAGTCTGCGGCCAGGCTCAGTGAAGGGCAGAGAACTACAGCTTGCCCTGCCCTATCTGTTTCCGTAGGTTGGTACCTGAAGCCCCCTTACAGCGTTTAGCTGCCACGTTCACACTGGTGAGCGTTGAAGAAGTATGCTGCTGCCACCCTTCTGAGTAGTATGGGAATGAAGCAGTAGCTCTTGAATTTTCAGGTATTCAAGTAACTAAAAATTACTTGGGCCACCAAGAAGCTCATTTTTGCTCTCCTTTGGTCATTTTACTGCGTGAAAACTACAGAGTTCCTGTGGGTGGATCTCTGAGATATTGCCAAGCTGTTAAAAAGGCAGCCTGTGAGGATAAGTGTCCTTGACGCTTTGGGAAAGCAAACAATAGAACTTGGAAGTGCCACTGTGCTGCTCAATGGTATCGTGGGCCTGTGTCTTAAACCAGGATGTGAGTCAGATGCTCATGGGGGTATTTTATGGTACTTGCATGTGAAGGAACAACATGTTTCAGCTTCAGAGCTTTTTTTCCAGGAAAGCAGTGTGACCAACAGTTGACTTTGCAAGGAGAATGCAAGTATCTAGTGGAGAAAGATTTAAAAGTACTCTGAAGATTGTCCATTAGGCTTTATGAAATAAGGTGATGGTTTTGTGAATGAGTCTTGCAAGTGATTGCCTGTATAACTGTACTGGTGTGAGTAGGATGGCTGTCCCCAGTGAAACCACAGGTGAAGATTGTTACTTCCAAATGAAAATGGGTGGAAATTAGCAAATTACCAACTGGCACAGGAAATTATGTTGCCTCAGGTACATGTTGCTTAGCAGTGCCTCCCACATGTTGCTTAGAGGTGGAGCATCTGCCGATACAGCGCAGAGCAACACCTATTCTGGTGACGATGAGTGGCATCACTGAGCTTGGTGAGCGAGAATCGGGAGCATCTCTCTCTTTAAGGTCAATTATTACATGGTGGTATAGAGATGTGAGTCTTTCTCACCAGTATATACTGTGTTTTCCTCTTTTTAGCAAGGATTCTGATTTGTTTCTCAAAAGACAGGTTGTTGTAACTACTGGCATGATATCTTCTCTCTGTTATTTTATAGTGAGCAAAGAAGGTACATTTTACGTTGTATGAAAATAAGGCTTGACCTTTTAGCAAAGAAGTCACTTTAAAATCCGATTTTATATTTTCATCACTAAGACAACCTTGGTAGCATCTTTAGCTGATACTCTGTATGTGCTACTCACAGCCTAGGATTTAAGGCCTAAGTAGAGAGAACTTGACCCCAAAGTGTTGTGTGTGTGCTTAACATTAACCCTGGGTAAGTGCAGCAGCCTTCACAGGCTCGTGGCTGGAGTTCCCGTGCTAAATTTCATCTCGGGTTATGTTCAGAACTTGAGTAAAGGGATAAAATACAGTTTTTATTTTACCTGAATCATTTTGCTTTTCATTAGAAATAAAAATTAAATTACATGAGTTATTTTTCTTATATTTGTTTCAGTAGGATCACACAGGAAATTTAAAAATCTTGCACAATTAAAGTCCTGAAACTGCATTGTGCTTTCGAAGCTAATTGTACACTTACAGTTACTGAAGTACTATTGCAGCTGATGAAGGTGGAATAGTTTCTGAATTGTGATTATTTTGCGTCCCAGCAAAGATGAAACAACTTCAACTCTGACAGTAGTGTTAAGTCAAAGAAAATTCATTAACTCCTGTCTGTTTTCTTCCTGACGATTTTTGGGGTTAGGGTTTTGTTTAAGAAACTTTTAAGAAATATCAATTGGAATTATTGTAGTTTGTGAGAAATAAACTATTGATGATGAAGTGTTTCTCAACATAATGCATCTATTTGCTAGATAAATCCATGGTTTTGAAACATCATCCAGACAAGAGAAAAGCTGCAGGGGAACAGATAGGAGAAGGTGATAACGATTATTTCACATGCATAACTAAAGGTAAGCGATTATTAAATACTCTCTCAATCTACTTGATGATAATATGAAGCGTATCTGTAGCGTTTTATTTGGTTTTGAAAGAATTGTCAATTACTAAAAAGCCAGAGGAGTTCTCCATTTTAGAAAACCGCCTCAATAAATTGGGATCACCCCAATAGAACCTCCGGTCGGGCAGAAGCAGCGTGGGAACGCAGCCGATGGACCACTTGGTGACAAAATGTGGATGCTTGTAGCAGCCTATACAAAGATGAACCACTAGAGGTAGCCACATAGCTGAGATAAGTTGGGGTGCCCTAAAGCAGTTGCCCTGAGACACCAGTGGCAATTGGAGGATCCGAATTCTGATGCACTGACTCTGCCGAGAGAGCATCTGTTGATCTGATGTAGGATGACACTTCCATCAGCTGCTCTTTTTAGCTCACAGATGACCAAGTGAACTCAATCGAAGAACGTTTCCCCTCTTCCCTGTGGTGACCTAGAACATCACCGCTGGCCGATTCTAAAACCATAGGGAGTGTTCCAGGTGTATAATTTATGCTTCTAGAAATGTTTTGGAGTTTGGCTTTTTTTGTTTATTTTAAACAATTTTTTTTATTTTTATTTTTACTCGATAAGGTCAGAGGTGGGGAAAATCTTGGAATTTGTGTGTTCTAAGCTTTCTTCTTCTGGATGTATTATTGCAATAATAGTTAAAATGTTAGATCATATGTTAGACAAGCTAATGATATTTTCAGTCTTCTTTAGAGTTGTCAAAAAGAAAAAAAAAAATGACAAAATGTTTTTTCCACAGTTGCAATCCTCTCAAACTGGCAGTTATTTATAATAAGAACAACCTGCACCTGAATTCAGAAATATGCTCTGTGTTCTACATGCAAGGAGCAAAATATGTTTCCCCTTTTAATTCTTATAATCTAAGTTTAAGAATAAACAGGAAGGAAAACACAAAGCAGCATGGACAAGGAGTAGTGTGTCCAGGCAGCACCTGGAGGGAGGAAGTGCAGTGGCAGGGAAGGGGCGTCTGGAGTAGGAGTGAGTGGTTATGGGACAGAGAGAAGAAACTTGGAAAGGCAAGAGCACATAGTTGGGATTCAGAGCTGGGTCTGACAAAGGAACAAGTGGGAGGTGCAGTGCCAGCGGAACTAAGTGGGAGTAGAATTTGGGATCTCTATGGAAGGGATGTCTCTTAAGCGGAAGGGGAACAAATGGATGTGCACAGAATTTCTTGCATCGGGAAAATGGTATGAGGGATATTGGAGCTCGTGGCTTGCAATGGAGAGGATAATTCAGGTCATTCAGAGTACTGGCAGAGGGAAGTCCCTTCCTTCTGGGAAGGGGAGACTGGCAGACAGCAGCTTGTTGGTGGTCCCTTGCGTTCCTTCCTTTCTCCATGAACATGTGAAGTGAGATCAGTTCACAGAACCACGGAGCACCAAGGTCTCATCTAGCTTACCACTTTCTAGATCTGACCATCACAGTGCAGCGTCCTCTGTCAAGGGATGCAGTCAGGGAAGCCCATAAATGATCACAACACAGGTTTGATTCCTTTGACTTTTCACTCTTATTGAAAAATAGTGGGCATTGTAGAACTGACAGACAAAGTAATTCCACACTTCCTTGAGAGAAAACAAACATTTACTGAAGCTACAGTGTGAGTTCTAGGTTATGAGATTCAGGGATGTGATGCGTCCCAGCTGTAAGAACAGGAAAACTGGGAGCACGTGTATATTTTGGCTGGTAGCTGGGTAGTGCTTTATACTCTTTCCACGTGTCCCGGTTTCAGCTGGGATAAATTTTGTTCCCGGTAGCTGGTATTGTGCCGTGTTTTGGATTTTCTATGAGAAGAATGTTGATAACACACTGATGTTTTGGTTGTTGCTGAGCGGTGCTTACACCAAGTCAAGGACTTTTCAGCTTCTGAGGCCGCCCTGCCAGCGAGGCGGCTGGGGGTGCACAAGAGGCTGGAAGAGGACACAGCTGGGACAGCTGACCCAGACTGGCCAAAGGGATATTCCGTCTCATGCTGAACAGGAAAACCTGGGGCAGTTGGCCAGGGGGTGGCAGCTCACTGCTTGGGACTGGCTGAGCATTGTGCATCACTGTGCTTTTTTCATGTTCTCTTATCGTTATTATTATTTCCCCTTTCTTTTCGGTCCTGTTAAACTGCCTTTACCTCAACCCATGAGTTTTTACCATATTTTTTTTTTTTTTTCCAATTCTCCCTCATCCCCGGGGCGAGGAGGGAGTGAGCAGCCATGTGGTGTGTAGCTGCTTGCCGGGTTAAACCACGACACCAAGTCTCAGAACAACTTCATGAACAGCAAAAATTCTAATGAATGTCTCCTGTTCTTGACAATTCTCGCATCGTATTAACTCAGGCACTATTTTTACTCCATGCCTGTCTTACGGGACTGTTCTGTAACTTTGTCTGCAAGGTTCTGATGTAGGATAAAAGCCTGAAGATGTGCTGCCCAAACTCAGTGCCTGAACTGAATTCGCTGCTATAAAGTTATTTTAAATATAACTCGGTTTGTTATATCCTAATGGTTAAATGTGTTGGTTTTTCATAAACGTTTTCCTCCTACTTAGTGTCACAGCAATTGACGGCAACGCTGTTTGGCATCACTATAATAATTAAATATCAAGCTGTACAGAATGATAGATCAAACACAGATCTTTTTAAACATTTAGAACCTTTTCTGTTCTTTCCAGAACATTCCCACTCAGAGAAGACTCACTTTCACGTTTTATATCTGATAACTTCTTTTCAGCTTATGAAATATTATCCGATCCCGTGAAACGACGAGCATTTAACAGCATAGATCCTACTTTTGATAACTCTGTACCTTCCAAAAGTGAAGCAAAAGAAAACTTCTTTGAAGTTTTTTCACCGGTTTTTGAAAGAAATGCCAGGTGAGCTATGCCAGACTGCTTTTTTTGTTGCTGGAGACTCAGCATTTGCAAACTCTTCTGGCATTGGGTTCGTAACAGGTGTGATTTTAAGGGATGCTGGGAGATGCATTGATTTGCTAGAGATGTAATACAAGTAAAATAGTGCATATTTCATTTTTAAATGATCTGAACTGTCACCCTAGTGGTATTGAATTTAACCCAAGGGATTAAAAAAGAAAAAAAGCCTCTTCTCAGCTCCATATTATTTACTGTCCTTTTTGTAAAACACATGGTTTCATCTTAAAATTGTTTACTATAGCAAGTGTGTGTATGCTACTGACTAAAAATTCCTTCTTTATGATTTTCTTATGAGGGTGAGACATTAACAGAAGACAATAGTTATGTTCACAATTTAGCTGGTTAAAAGAGATCAATGTAACTATCATTATCTGGTGGTTCTCTTGTTAGGTGTGTGACCTTTTATTTTTTCTTCACTGGATTCATGCTTGCCAATGAACTTTGTATTAAGGCTGTCACAATAGAAGTCTATTTCACCTTTTAGTGGTATGAAAAAAAAGTGGTTTATAGTGTGACCCACTTTACAATGCATTCCGAACAATCTGGTGATTATTTAAAGTCAATTTATCGAATTTTTTTAGGAAGTATTCCAGATATTCAGACCTGGATCTGTGGTTGAGATGGGTTGTTCCCTTCTCAGCTTGGAAATGGATGCTGTGTCATGGAATAACAAATTCTAGAGCCTATGGAAGATGTCCCTCTTTGTAGGGGAAAAAAATGGAATGGAGGCAGGGCATGCATTATTCCCTTGTACTCAATTAAAATATGTGGGAAACTTCCTGTAGGCTACCACAGAGCCCAGTTATTCACAGAGCACCTTTTGTCCACTTTCTGTGAGCTTCTTTACCAGGAGAAACGTGTATGGGGAATTGAATAGCTGCAAAGGTGGCTTGTGCTCCATTAGGCGTCCTTGTAGGCACACCAAACTCGGGTAGGAAGAGTTTGCTTTTCTGGGGAAGCTCCCCCAAAAAGACCCAATCTGGAGGATGTTTAGAAAGAGCCCTTTTCTTCCTCTTTCCTGGTGCCCCTCTGTGCTGGTGGGAGGGAGCCTCTGATTTGGTATTTTGATTTTGTGCTTAACACACGCCACATTATGAAGTAAAATTATATTATTTCTTAAATATATCCATTTACTTTCAGGTGGTCAAATAAGAAAAATGTTCCTAAACTTGGGGACATGAACTCCTCATTTGAAGAGGTAGATGCATTTTATTCCTTTTGGTAAGTTAGCCGATACCTCAGATTCTATTCACGCTATTCAAGACGTGCAATATAAAGGGCTTGCAGACCCTTTTGCATGGAGGTTGTTGGCTGTGGTCTGCTCTGACCTAGTAACATCATAGAATCACCCCACAGCTGCTTGATGCTTTCCACAGACCGAGCTGGCTTGCTCCTACTAATGCATCCGCATTATAAACTCACAGCGGCAGCTTCTGGCCGTTCTCTGACCACAGGGCCTGTGAACTGAGTGGCCCACAGGCTGGAAGTGGGGTTCATGTCACCCACCTTGCGTTTTTAGTGGAGGTTGTCTGCTAGGTATTTAAGCTCCCCTAGCTAAGCGAGGTCTGTCTAGTCCAATAAAGTCAGTAGAGTTGATGACTTATCTGCTAAATGCGGATGTTTATATAATTTCTCTCTCTGCTCTCCAGGCTGCAGTGTATCTGCACTGCCTGTAGCAGGACCTTAGACAGCTGCACTGTAGACATTTAGAGTTGATGAGGCCCATCCTACCCTAAAATACGCTCTGTCCTATAGTACACATAGATGTAAATCATTACTCTCAGTAGCATCTTGTGTTTTGATTTGCCACAGTGGAATCACTGTAGGTGCAGTGTAATTGTGAATTATGGATTATAAATTCTAACTACCAGTGTAATTGCCTACAAAAAACTAATACTAAAAAAAGGTAGATTATTTGTATTAGTTTTGCTGGAGTTTATCATTCACGGTTTTTTTGTGGTTTGTCTTTTTTTAATTTACTTAGGTATAATTTTGATTCCTGGAGAGAGTTTTCCTATTTAGATGAAGAGGAAAAAGAAAAAGCAGAATGGTATGTAAGTAAAAAGAAATTTGACAAGAGACCGAGACATTGATACAGCAAGATTTTCCTACTTTCTCTTAGACTGTAAGTCACAGGAAGAAAGGTGACTGAATTAAGACTGTATTCCACTCTCCAAGCTTAGTAGTCTGTCATGGACTTGAACTGGACCGGCTGCAGGCTCCTCTGTCTTATTTGTGTCATTGAAATAGTTCTTCCTCGCATCACAAAGGTGCTTCTGAAGTCCTTTGAAATGTGTGTTTATTTAAGTTCAGACTTGCAGTTCCAGCAAGTCCCAAACACAGGTTGGGCCTGGAGCCAGAACAGAGTGGATGAGTGAGCAGGTGTCATTTCTTCCTCCAACTCTTTACTAAACTGTGCTAAGTGATACTTTCTACAATTTAGAGAGATTAGTTCTGATGGCTTGATGTTAATAAAAGTTGTGTATCTGTTGGTGTAGTGATAATTGCTGAATTACTCACACTGTGTTGCCACTGGAAAAAGACAAATCTATTTTTATCCTCCCTGGAGTTATAAACACAGAACGTTCAAGTTAGAGCATCGAATTGTTTAGCCTAGCGCGTATTTCACAGGACACAGCCTTTTTCTTAGCCATCCTTGTATAACCGTCAATGGCACTGGATGAACCTCTTCTTCCAAGCTGGAACAGAAATCAATTTTGTAGTTAGATTCAGTGTTTAGCTTGCTTTGTGGCTAAAACTGTGCCATATTTAGACTGTACTCAGGCATCTATTCTGCCTCTCTTACTCCTTTTCCTGCTATTACATTTCTTTCGAGCCTTTCTGGACCCAGTGTTTTCTCTCCTGTGAAGAATTCCATATCACTTGTATTTTTGATAAATTACACAGATTAATCTCTAGGTTTCTCATTGGAAGGCTCTTCAGCTATTTGCATAGCTCTTTTTTTGTGCTTATTGAATAGTCATTAGTGTCCTTTTAAAGAAATGTTTAGACAAATGGTACATAGTATGCTCTACATCAGAGAGAACTGTTTCAGCTTCTGTTCAGGTGGTCGTGATTCTTGTCATTCCTGCTTGCTAAAGGTGCTATTGCTCATGTTTTAAACCTTCAATCTACTCATAGTAGTCTCCTACTCTCTTGTGGGGATTGTTTTCATTGTTCTGAGGTATATTGTTCTGTGTTGGTTATGTGGATGAGGATACAGACCCCCATTAAAGAATTGCCTCTTTCCTGACAGCACTGAAAAATATTTTCAGATCATTTAGTCAGCCAATTTTTACTTTATTTAGCCTGAGCTGTATTTTACTGGAGTGAATCTGGCATGATTTTACTGGACTGTCATGGTGCTTCATGGAAGGTGCTCTTTCTGTGCAGATGGGTTTACTTGACATGACCTGCATTCTGTAAAATTATTATTTTGCTGCCCTTTAATTAAACTGTATTCCAGCATTTCAGTTGTTTTGCTTGGCTTTAATGTTAGGTCAACAAGTGGATTGCATTTTAAAAATTAAATCCATGATTTCATTCCCTGCAATGACAGATAAGCAGCTTGTTTTGTCAGGTTTATGTAATTGTGTAAATACTTAGCATTTTTGACACGAGCTTGGGGCCGAGGACTTTTTTTTGAAGTATTCAGAGAACAGCATCTGTCTGGGGGAAACTTTTTTTTTAAAGTTTGTTGAATTTTTAGCAGGATGACACTGTAGGGTGTTAGCACTGAACTAACTATGCTTTCCCTTTTCAGTCGAGATGAAAGGAGGTGGATTGAAAAGCAGAACAGAGCTGCCAGAGCATTGAGGAAAAAAGAAGAAATGAACAGAATTAGGACACTTGTTGGTGAGCATGGAAACTGTTCATTTTTTAAAGAAAGATTTGTTAACTAATAGTGGAAATCTCCTGGTTTTCTTTTATACACGATGCATCCTTTCTTCTGCCAGATAACGCATACAGCTGTGATCCCAGGATAAAGAAATTTAAGGAGGAGGAAAAGGCAAAGAAAGAAGCAGAGAAGAAAGCAAAGGTAGAAGCAAAACGAAAAGAACAGGAAGCAAAAGAAAAAGTAAGTTAACTACTTTGAGCTGAAAAACTCTGGTTCTTTCCCACCTGCTCCACTGCTTCAGCTTCTAGATGTGTCAGAAAGCTACTGTTAGAATTATATTGAGGTTCAAAGACGTGATGTCTTCAGTCCCTGTGTAACGGGCAACACAAGAGCGACAGCCTTTTGAGAATGAGATGAAAACAAGGAGCATAGGTCTGAAACAAAAACTTCTAAAACTGAGTTCTGTTGTTGCACATGCTTCCTCTGGCTTAGAGGCAGTCCTGAAGTTCTGTGCCCTACTTTCCTGTTTCATAAAGTGGATACAGCTGCTTGCCTTGTGCCTGTGGTCTGTGAGTGGTTGACAGGTATGAAATACTTTGAGGTAACATAATGTATTTGGTTAATATTAACAGTATGGAAAACATGGCTTTGGAAACAGAACCAGGAATGAAAGGGAACTGGAAGGTGCTAAAAAGTGACTTAAGGGACAACAGTGGAGCACTGGAAGATTTTGTGAACAATGATGCAGGAGAAATGTTGGGCCATTGCATTTGCCAAGCTTAAACTCTTGGGGCAGGCATAGGAAATTTCATATGGTGTTGTATCTTCATTGTCAAGAAGTAAGGATGTATCAACTAGGGATGCTCACAGTGAGTACTTGAATTAATGCCAGCTGGTATATGTATCATCACCTCCCTCAAAATTCTTGGAAAACCAGACATTAAAGTATCGATGTAATAACAAACAAACAAAACCCAACAACAAAATCTCCACCAAAATCAGAAGGAGCACAGTCTAATATTGAATGACAGAATGACGCTGTAACAGTTTAACTTTGAGGTTTGTTTTGTTTGTTTTTCCCTTCCGATTGCAGCAACGACAAGCAGAATTAGAAGCAGCACGGTTAGCAAAAGAAAAGGAGGAAGAAGAAGTCAGGCAACAGGCATTAGTAGCAAAAAAGGAGAAAGAGATACAGAAGAAAGCTATCAAGAAAGAAAGACAAAAACTGAGAACAACGTGCAAGGTATTTAAATATTATTATAGCAAAATACAGGTCACATCAGTGGAATTCATTGTGTTTGCTTAGATCAGACCCTATGGCATGCTTGCTTGCTCTTATGGCTGAAGATGGGTATGGAAAATGGGTTTATTAAAAAGCAAAATGCTAAAACCACATGTTTATTATATGGTTTCGAGTCACGAGTAAAGCTGACCAAATAGGTGCAAACACAGCAGTGGCTGAAGAATGCTGTGTGTTAAGCCTTTGTCTTAAGGAACAGGACAAAGTTCAAGAACTTTGTAGAACATGTATTTCTGCTTCCAGAACTGGAATTACTTTTCTGATAATGAGGCAGATTGTGTTAAAATGATGGAGGAGGTGGAAAAGCTTTGTGATCGTCTTGAGCTGGCAAGGTAAGCCTTCCTGCTGCTGCTTTCTGCTTGTTTTGATACCCATCTTTCTACTAGCTCTCTGTTGTAACTTAATAATTTATTTTTAGTCTGCAATGCTTGAATGAAGCACTTACATCCACAACAAGGGAAGGAGGAAAGGCGGCTGTAGTAAAACAGGTAATTATGCTGAGTGTCAAATCAAAATAACAATAATTTGATTTGTGAAATCTACATGGCTGAATGGAAGTAAGAGAGAACACAGCTGCTGTTCAACACAGAGACCCGAGTTTCACAGTCCCCAGGCAGACTTGATCTCTGTTCATTTTACATAGCACAGTTCATGGTTGCTGAAATAACCAGGGCCAGCTGAGAAAAAAAAAACAGGCATTTTAATTACTAAAGGGCACAACCTACCATTTGTACAGTATGTAGAAATGGTAGAGGAATTTAATTTTGCCCAACAATGGGCAGTGATTACCCATCACTAGGGGAAAGAGGGCAGTCTTAACCTATGCTGGTACGCAAGAAAAGTCCTCATCCAGTGTCTGTGACCTGGGACCACAAAAGGACTTAAGTGCTGCAGGCTGGAAGGGCCCATGGGTTGGGTACCAAAGTATGAGAAAAGCAAGACACTTGCAATCCCAGATTTACAAAACTCTGCAAGGATCTGCCTAACTTTGCCAGCAGGGAAAAGCCATTTGGGCTAATAAGTCATTTGGACATCCTGCAGAAAGAATGAGGTGCTTTCTCTCATCTGCTTTGGATTCACAGCTGTGAACTTTCTTTCCTGTCAAGAAGGATGATCTGTCCCCATCTCAGGGTCAGGTTTACTCATCAGAGAAATCAGGGCTCAAATTCCTATTGTTCTACAGGAGACTGGATCCAATCTCCCAGTCTCCAGGAGAGTGTTCCAAAGACAGAACAGTCATCTTTCTGTCTCTGTTAAAACTGTTCCACTTTTGCATTAAAAAAATTCTCTATTGGATAATTTTTCCTTTTGCCAGGAAGATTTTATTTTCAGATAGATAGACAGTGACAAACCTATTTTAGGCACCCTGCTGCCAGGCATAAGTGCACAGCTTTTTTAACGTTGCCAAGGCTGAGCTGGGCGTACTTAGAAGCAGGTACATGAAAGGTGTCACGCCACAGTCTCAAGATGTGACTGCAGTTCATAGAGATGTGTGATGGGTAACTTAAATTCTGCTGAACTGCTTGCTAACCAACTACACATCGTCATCTAACTCTGAGTAAGCACTTAGTTACTAAAATTGAGTTGCTGCAGTGCTTAGTACAACCATAGTAACGGAGAATTTCTGGCATACCCAGGTTTAGGCAGCAGTTAGGCTGGCAGATTTGGGAATCGGTGTACCCAACATGGATGTTTAACTGCCCTCCATAGTCACTTCACGTTCTTAATATTGTGGATCTGTCCCTGCAAGTCAGGTGTTAGTCTGGACATTCATGCTACATTCAGGAGTTTTGCCTTAATCCTCAGAGTATTTATTTAATTTCATAGTGAACTTGTGATGGATTCCTGCTGTATCTCCTAGCCTGGGAGGACCCAATTTACATGCAGGATGGAGAGCAATAATAGTGGAGCAGATAAGCTCCTCCATTTCCTTATGTACAATGCACAGAACAGAAACTAAGCAAAATTCAAGGTTCAAAGCAATCCCAGAGAGGGATTTGTGTCACTTTGAAATGTAAAAATAAATAACTCTTGTTTACAATCCTTCAGATAGAAGAAATAAATGAACAAATAAGGCGAGAGAAAGAGGAGGCAGAAGCTCGTATGCGCCAAGCAACAAAGAGTTCAGAAAAGTCAACGACTGGTGGTGGAGGGGGAAGCAAAAATTGGCCAGAAGATGATTTACAGTTGTTAATTAAAGCTGTGAACCTCTTCCCAGCAGGGACTAACTCAAGGTACTTCTCAAGTTTGGTGTTAATTTTTAATTAACAAGCATATTACAACTTATTTTCAGACTATCCTAAGTATGATGCCAGTATAAGGACTCCCTAAACCTCCTTCTTTTCCTCGACTGTTGAGCAGCCTGTAGTTTGTCTTCCCTTAGTATCATGCTCTACATATCACTGGAGTTAGCTCTGGCTCTGTGTCTTGTTTCCCCCTGGCCTTAGGCCTCAGTCCCTCAGCAGGATTGTGCTGAGGTGTCTGCATGCACAGGGCTTGTCACAGGATAGCCTCCGATCATTAAAGAAGAGAATAAAACTGGAACAGTGACCATTATGCAGCTGGGTAGGAATAGAAGTGTGTAACCTACTTCCAGTAGCTCTACAATGAACGTGAGGCTGGTTTCTCCTCTGCACGGTGGGACGAAACCAGCCAGAGATATGAGTTAAGTGCCTCAGGTCTCTTGAGGGGACAGCCAGGGTGAAAGAGAAAGAAAGGCTGTCCTTCACAGAAAGCAGCACTGGCAATCATCTTGCAAATAAGCATTTAAGACAGGAACATGTCTTAAATCCTGTTCCTTTCCAGAAGTGAAATGCCACCTTCCACTTAAGATTCATAGATTTGAAGTCTCCATTACAAGACTTGGATGCTTACCTAAAAAAAACCAAACAAACAAACAAAAAAAACCCCAACATAACAAGCCATCACACCCTTTATGGAAATGGTAGTAGTACCTGTTTCTGCACCACAGTCAAAAGTACTCATTGAGAACACATAACACAGGCTTCAGTCCCATCCTACTGTCTGATCAGGTGCAAACACCCCCCTCCATTTTCTGAGAATGCACTGGGAATAATTTTGGGGCTGGGGTTGTTCCAGGTCTCTCCTGTTGAAGCCCTTTCACCTGATGTTTTGGTATTCTTTTTGAGGGCAGTGGAAGCAGGGTTAGTAACTTCTCACCCCTTTCAGTGCAGCCTGATGTATTTAATGTCAGAGCTGGGTAGGGAATTCAGGAAAGCAAGAGCTGTGCAGAGTTTTGAGGATTAGAGGTTTGTACTTACCTACCTTTTACCCCATCCTTCTTCTGTACCAGAAGCCAAGCAGCTCACCTAAGCTGACTAAATTCTTAAAGGAAACTTCTGCATTTAATGACTGAAAGCTTCCCAGGGTAGTTACCATGACAGTTTATGTATTTATGATTAAACTTACTTAGGAGTTGATATACATGTGTACAAGAGCTTAGCCATAGCTTGTATGAAGATAAGTTATTATGTAATATGCTGGTTTACCTCTTCTCTTCTTGGTTTAGGTGGGAAGTTATTGCCAATTACATGAACTTGCACTCTACTACTGGAATAAAACGAACAGCAAAAGATGTCATCAATAAAGCAAAGAGCCTCCAAAAGCTTGGTATCTATATTACCTTATTTTTGTAGTAAAATGGTCTGCATGCTTCTGTGCAGCTTGGTATTTCTTTGAACAACATTGTGTTTCTATTTTGAGAAGATCCTCTGTATATCCCCAAAGTAAATGTAGTTCAGATGGAAGATTTAGAGGAGCATTTATGTCACTCAGTATTTCAGCCTAATGGCTGCTGTGTAAATCACCACTTCATGAGTGACTCTCCAGAATTCTCTTAATCTGACTTGATGCACAGATATCTAGGCCACATGCATTGCCCAGGCTTCTCCACGCTCAGAGACAGACAAATGGGCCCCTGAGAAAGCTCTCTACAAAGGAAGGCATCTACAATAAATGGAACTGATGAAGCTATAGAGAGACTTCAAAAAGATGAATTGGCTTAGTCGCTAGAGTAAGACACCTAAATTAATGTGGCTCATCTCCTCTTGTGGTAAATGGAGCCTACAGATATCTGGAATAAATTCTCAAGGGAATTCAAAACATTCCACTGTAGAAGAAAAAAAAATAAACGCAAAGCTTTCAAGAAGTTTCTCTATTCCAAACCCGATACCTGTACAAGGAGGACCTGGACTTTCCCAGTGTTCCTGCCCCTCTGACACACTTTTACTCTGGGTAATGAGTGAGTTTTGTGCCACAGCCCTTACTTGAGAGAATAATCCCTCTTGATGTCACTGAATGTGCAGATTCAGGCTTAAGCTTACATGGAGAAAATACTGATCTGATTAGTATAAAGCAGGATAGGGGTTGCAGAGCCTGACACTTTGAGCAAAGTTTATTGGACCCTGAAAGATTTTTTTTGAATTCTTTTTTTCAGTCTACCAACTTATTTAAAGTAACTAGGAATTAGGGGTTTGTTTTTTGTGATTAGTGTAAACTAATAATCTGCTACAGAATGTTTTTATTATTACATCTGGCAGTAGTTTTGTTGCAGTAATTATTCTGTTCAACGTCTGTTGCTCATAGACCCTCATCAAAAAGACGATATAAACAAGAAAGCATTTGACAAATTTAAAAAAGAACATGGTGTGGTGCCTCAGATGGACAGTGCTGCCCCCTCGGAACGATTTGAAGGTAAAAGTGAAAAGGGAGCCCTTCTTGCAAAACTCTCTTCTATGCCTCTTCAAAACTAATCCAAAAATTTACTCAAGACTTGCTTACAAACTTCCTAGCTCACAAACTCATGTAGCAAGTAAAGCGATCCAGGCTCTGTTACTGGATTTATTTAAGGGATTTCAGTACCCACAGTACAAACCAAGGCTAACGACTCAGTGACAGTTTGACATGCTTCCTGCTGAGGCAACGGGATAAGCCTGATGCTGAGATCATCTGCTCCTCAGAAGGTGCTACATTTTCAGGGAGGAGTGGGCCTGAGGGGATACAGAGTCATGCTACAGCTAAGTGTTGGCTTCCTGTTAAACTCCAAACACATCCCATCCAAATTTGCTGACAGGTGTAGAAGGCTGTTTCCTTACCAAGTGTTCCCTACTGAAAGACCAAAGGAAAAGCTGCATTGCTGCCCTAACGATGTGGCTTCACAGGGCAGCTACAGTGATCTAACGCTCAGCTGACAATGAAAGATGTTACCTTCTCACTTCTCTGTCATGTAAACAAAGATCTCACAGGCCACTTGTCCAGTCAGCTTCTGGCTGTTTCTTTTCTTTCAGGTTTTCAGTACTAAATAGCCCTTAGGTCATACTAGTTGTATCACAAAAGTGCAGGATTTTAAAAAGAATAGTTTTAACAGATTTTTATAGACTTATTTCAGAGATTCCTTATTAAATATTCTTGTTTGCTTCTTACTGTCATTTTTGCATTTAAAAACAGGATCACCTTTAGATTCATCCCCTTGGACTACAGAAGAACAAAAGCTTTTAGAACAAGCACTTAAGACTTATCCAGTAAATACTCCAGAAAGATGGGAGAAAATAGCAGCAGCTGTTCCAGGCCGGTCAAAAAAAGACTGCATGAAACGATATAAGGTAAGGTGCCTCACCTCCTTCTCCAGTGCACTTAGCCCAGGTCTTGTTAGAATGAATCCTCCGTTTTTACTGTTGTTTTCCCTACCAGAGATGGTATCTGACAACAGCAAACCAGCACAACATGGACCCTTATGGAGAAACTTTTTTTTTTTTTTGGTAACTCAGTCCCAAAAGGGCAGTAAGGACTAAGCTTTCCTCAGTGAAAGTAGTGGTTCTGGAAGCTGAGAAGGAAAGTCTGTCTTGTGATATCTGTCTTCAACATTTGACAGCAAGCTCTTGTAGATGATAAAGTCCTATCCCTAGCCCCTTGTAGGTAAAGTTTCTGCTACAGGGGAAGTAGATGAGTATTGACCTTCCATTAATTTGTTTAAGATAAATAATATTAAGGTATTAAACGGTCTAGATTGCTCACTGTTGAGAGTTAGTGTTTCAAACTGAATATATGATATGAAGTGTTCAAAATCACAGCGTTGCTGATGTGTTCCACATTTAGATAACTCTTTTTTTGTCCCCAACTCTCCAGGAACTCGTTGAAATGGTCAAGGCAAAGAAAGCTGCTCAAGAACAAGTGATGAATGCTACTAAAGTCAAGAAATGACTCTTACTGACAATCTCTTTTATAATAAAAATGCAAATATTGTACATGTCTTCATTCCTTCCTTAATTACACAGATACACAGGACTGGCTGGTTAGTGAGGTTTAATCTTCTCAAAGGCATTTCTCCAACTCAAGCTTTGAACAGGGGTGTGGTTGGCTTTCTTTTTGGTTTTGTTTGTTGTTTTTTTTTTAAAGCTCAGACATATTGAAAGTTCTTGTTATTCACTACTCACGAAGCCAATACATGCCACTGCAGATTTTGTTATACTCTGGAAGTTGTTCAATAGGACCTGGAAGTTAAAGAAAGTTGGCCATAACACGTGCTAAACTGATATTGATTGGTGTAGAGGGGTTATGGGAGGGTAGGGAAACTCAGACAACATACCCACGGCAGCAACTGCAGGATGCTTATCATAGATGTACTTTGTGCAAACTTCTCTAATAGTCTGGGCATCGATAGCCTAAAAGGGGTAAAGAGACATCTTTGTTACCAATCCCATCTACAAAAGTATTAAGAGCCTGTGATCTTAGTTTTGTATAATCTAAGGGAAGAGGCAACAAAACAGTTAAACTTTCTCAGCTGGAAACAATCTAGCTTCTCTATTGGTACTTCCTCAAGCAATTAAGAGCCTGATTTAAAAGATGCAACATGACTGCTACTTACTTCAATTCTTGCCTCAAGTTCTGGAATTGGGATTCGGCGCTTGTAACACAGCATTTGTCTTCCAATGTCTTCACAGATTGGTGTGGATCCTAAAATGGGAAAATATGCTTTGGTTACCAGCATACAGATGCACTACAAATAAAAAGCTCTCTCAAGTCTCACCATCAAGTTGTAGCAGCATGTTTGTCTTTAGAAGATTTTTTGCTCGAGCTACTTCATTTTCTGTAACGCTTGTGCAAAGCCTTATCCTGAAAAAGAAGTTGAAATCCAAAGATATTAAATAAGGGTAACCTGTAGGGCACAAGATTGCCTGTGATACAGAGGTGCATACGCATTAGTACATCTACCAGGCACATCTTTTCTATAGACAGAGCTGGTAAGAGTTTGGTATGGAAACAAGACATAGGATACAAAGCAGCAGCAGAAAGAGTAGGATGTTGTGGAAGCATACCAGTATACCCAAGAGCAACTTTTTCCCCTTAGAACAGCTGTATTTCATTTTATTAATATTTGAGCCAAGTGTAGTCCATGCTTGCTATCTTGAGAACAGCTGTTCCTAAGGTAGTAGGAACCAAACAATGAGAGGTAATTAGCACAGAAGGCAACCCATTATGTCCTGGCTCTTGGTGAGATAATGATTCACCACACTGCGTAAGGAACATTTCACCAGGACGGGGATATATTAGGTATCTCAACACATGTTTGTCACAAGAATGATTCATAGCTTCCTGGTGCCAAGCTGCAGCAAAAACATACAGCTAAAATCATGCCATTTTTCTCCAGAAATTGTTTACAAAGATCTCATACAATAGTGGTATACGCGATTCAAAAAAAACTAATTTGCAAGTTTTCTTTCAACTTCTGTTTCACCCACTTTAAATCAGTGCTCTTAAAGAACATAGATCTGTTTCTAATCACCTCTGCCATTGCACCTATGGACATCTTTTCAAGTTAGATTTAAGCCTTAAATGAATGAATAGTATTTAGAATCCAAGTTTCAAAATTGCGTACGCAGACCTCACCTACCTCGCACGACGTTGTTTCCCTATGTACTCACTAGAGCTCTGTTAACATCACCATCTGGTCAGTGATGTGGGATAGCAACTCCAGAATGGGTAACGACTAATGGTGTTTGTAGGCAACTGCACATTAATTATTCTCATTCACAAATATTTACCCTTTCAGATGTCAAACATGCAGTTTATGAGCACTGTATAACGACTTTGTATTCTAAAAGGTCTGACACAGTTTCATAACTCCTATCACTGGCAAGTGAATGCTATTATATCAACTATATATTACTATTATATAAACAGGGAATGCTATTATATAAACTACCATTACTATTTATTCTTCCAGAGCTGAAAAACAACACTAAACCTAAACCTTAAGCTATTTACTCCAAGTAAGGGTGCCAGAAACTGGCTGCTGGGACTCTGCACTGAGTGTCAAAGTTTAGAACTTGCTTCCAGGCAAGCCTAAGCAGAGAAACAAGAATATTCTTTTTAAATTAACTTTTTTTTTTTAAGTTGTATTCCTCCATTGAAAACAATCTTTTTAGAGAAAGAGTTGTTAGCTTACCATTCTCTCTGAACAAAGTGCACCATGTCCTGTACAGTGGATGGCTCACAGACCATATAGAGTCCCCACAGCCCTGTATCAGTGTAGCAGGTATTGAAGGACTGGAAACTGTGACACAGGTTACCATGGCAGGCAATCTGAGCAAGTTTACTGGATAAATTCTGCTGAGGCAAAAGAAAAATATTTTATGGAGCTTTTTGAAAGCCTACTAGTCACCTCCATGGTCTCTCCTTTTCATTTCAATGATGACAGAACATGCAGTAGTATCATAGGCTCCAGCAGAAGCTATGAAGTTAATTACCAGCTCTTCATCTCAAAAGTTTCCTTCCTTGCCCATGATCTCACTTTCCCAAGGAACGGTCCAGATTTAAGCCAAAATCATAAAGCTACTTAGGTTCAAGAAAGAGACAGTTACTGGTACCCCCAGTTTCTGATGACATACAGGTATGAAACATCCTACTTTCCATGAGGGCTGACAGACCTCAAGTTACCTCTATTTTGGTGGTTTAGAACCACTTCCTAAGATTTTCCTAGATCATGGGCGACAAATTCTCTCAGACTCGCAATTCGATCCCCTGCTATCGCTCTAAAAAACAGCCTTCAGAAATAGCCATAAAGAAGCAGTAACGCCATCAGAGAGGTTTGACTGGGCCTGTGCTGGCAGATCAGCCCACCGGCCTCGTTAAGAGCAGGAAAGTGCCTGCAGGTACACTCACCACACCTCCTCCGAAGGAACGATCCCAGTTCCCTATCAGAGTGTTCGCCACCATAAGCGGGATTGTATCTGGGTGTGACCAGCCAGCTGCTTCAACAGCGATCGCAATGTGCGCCAAGGGCATCTTGTCATCTCTTATACGGATCTGTGGGAACACATGAAAGCAGCTGCAGTACAAACTGCACACGGGAACATCTACCGGAAGTTAAATATCAGGAGACAGATATTTCCATCACATCTGGATTAAAAAGCATGCACACAGAGAATCAAAAATCAAAGCACATGAAGCTTTATTTAATATCGGCCTGAACTAGTCTTCCTGGTGGTGATTTCAGAGCCGTTGGCCAACAGAGGCCTAATGCCACCTACAGAGAGAGGGCATCACAAGGCATTTTACAACTGACAGCAGCAAGGAAAGCTGATCACTTTTCAAAATCTAAACAGAGCAGAGAATAGAAGGCAGGTGCCTCAGTTCTCTGCCATACCCTATAAATTAGTGACTCTCAACAAGTGGAAATGCTCCAACACTGCAGGCAAGGCAATAAAGGGAAAGTAGCAGCAGGGATAAGGGAGGTATTCCTCCAGGAACTGATGAAGCGGAAAAAGCGGCGGCAATGAGGCTCGTCCAAGGAAAGTTGGAAAGCACTGCTTTGGAAATCAGCTGTTCCACTGCCCTCATTGGGGGCAGGAAAGCTTTTAATCTGCTGAGTCTGTGGCTGAGCAGCACTCTCTCCTCAGCACAGAGTACGCGTCAGTTGTGCTTACAGGAGATAAGGGCAGATCAACAAGCCATCCAACAGCTTACCTCACTACCTGTGAAGCTACAAGGTGGCAGGGGTGGCAGTCCTCCTTCAGGAGCAGATGGCAAGTTACCAAAGTGGCACTTTGCTAAGTCAAGTAGCTCATCGTGAGGGACCCCTGAACAGAAATATTTCACATAGGTTGTAATGGTACTCTGTAACCCGTTCACGTAAATTGCGGCGCAGTTTCAAGACTCAACCCAAGTAGTAATTTACTGCTCCCCCACTTTAATGCCAAACTTCCAGATTCCTCACACCTCCCCGTTATACAGAGTAAGTTCATCATGATCATCCTCCTTAATTCTCTCCAACAGCCTTCTATTAATATTACACCAAATCGAGCTGTTTGCTCTCAGTTTCAAGCCTCAATGCTATTTCTCTTTGCTTTCCTTGCTACTCCCCTTTTCACAGTGAACTCCTTCTAGGCCTCTCTTTTCCTGCCCACATGGAAGAATGACTTTGGCCTCCAATTCACTTCTAGTTACTGGTTTAAGGTTTCTGGAATATTACTGAGGAGAAAAGGGAACAAATGCCCTAAGGGTATGAAGGCACAAAACACACAGGGCTAACAACTGACTTTCACGACCCACTGAACAATAGGTACTTCATTAGGTTGCTCCCTGAAACTTAAACTAAAAAAATGGTTATTTTAAGCACAGCTTCACATGACCCAGGGTGAATATCTCCTACTAACCTCCAGCAGCAGCCAGGACCATTCTGGGTCCTTTGTAATGTGTTGTTATGTACTCCACCAAGTCATTACGGTTTATGGATCTAGAAACAGTTAAGGAAACATCACTGCTGTGTCAGTAAAGTTTATTAGAGTAAAAAGAAATAAATTTATAGAACAATACAGTATAAAAATAATTACATGTTCTGCCAATGTAGAGAGCTGTGCACAGAGGCAGAAAGCTAGAATACGGCTGACTTCCTAAAAACAGAAATAGGAGCTTTGTACCATTTGCCTTTTGAAGCTCTTTCAGCTTTCTGAGGAGGAGCGAGAAATACAAGTCAGCCAGGTGGAGACAGGATCCACTAATGATCTCATGTCAGTTTGGAAAAAAAAAAAAAAGCAGCACATTTAGCAGTCTCCTGGTCTGCACTGGTATAAAGAAATGCTGAACGAGGAGTGCAAACACAGCTGTATTTGTGACAAAGCCTAGCACCTCAGCGATGGGAAAAAGGAGCATTTCCAGTTTTGTCAGATGCGTTTTTAACAAACAAGAGAAAAATACAGCAAATAATGGAAGAGATGCAGTAGACATCTGAAGTTCACATACTCTTTGATGCCTCCATGGAAGGGAATTATGACAATATGGGAACTCTTCTTATAGTTATATCCAGTGCAGCTAAAATTACCTTCCAGGGTAAAAACGAAAACTGATGCCGTTTCCTGCATTTTCAGATGAGTTCAATACATAAAAGTTACCTCACAATTAAAGACAGCCACAAATTTGAACATACTTGATGTTTTCAGTGGGTCCTAAAATTGTCCGTCCTAGGGCTGTCTTCTGATAGGCTGTAGCATGCAGGTAATCAAAGACAACTTCCTGTAAATTGGTTTCAACTTCTTGCATCTCTCGAAGTATAACTCCTCGCTCACGCTCAATCTCTGCTTCTCCCAGGGTACTGTTCTGAATTATGTCAGCAAGAATTTCCACGGCTAGTTGAAAAGAGAGATGGGAACGGAAAGTCTACTACCAGAAAAATCTGGTTCCAAAAGTAAAACCCACCCCGAAAACCAAGTAGCCCAAGATCTGCTAATAAGATCTGCAAGGGGACCAAAGACTTGCTCTGCGGGAAGGGAGACGTCCAAAAGGTATTTTATTTTGGAAATCTAAAGACAAAAACTTTTCAAATACTGGTTTCCCTGCTGGCACTCTCCTTTCCAAACCTTCATTCTCACATTCCTATGAAGTTAATGAAAGGACTTTTCACCCAGTAAGGGAGTGTTACGGGAGGGAGTGCTACGCCGCAAAAGCATCGTTCTGTGCTGTCTCACCGGGAGCTGGATAAGCATTTTGTGCTTTTCTGATGAATGAAAGCAGTTACCTCTCGGCAAGTCTTTTGAAAACGCCTTTGCATAGTAGACGGTTTGTTCCCTGGATGTATACGCGTTCAGGTGAGCTCCCATGTTCTCAATCTCTAGTTCAAGGTCTAACTGAGATCTCTTTTTTGTTCCCTGAAACAAAACGATAAGCAAAATCAAACTAGACCCTTTAATTGATCTACTCATCATTATTACTTCTCACCTGGAAAAAAAAAGGCCAAGAAAAAGTCTTCTGGAAAGAAAACTGGCATACTCATCTCTCCAAGCTTGAAAGTCAGATATAAATCCTACTATGCTCCAAATGAAAATAAAAAGGTGGCAAAAGGGGGACTGTGTGTCTTCTAAGACTATTACAAGGAGTTAAAAGTGAGTTAAAATTAGACCTACATTACTAATCCATAGTTTTTTATCAGCTGCATGGAACTAAGACTTCAGCTTCATTTTCTAATGGAAACCAAAGTTTAAGTTGTCTGCTTTTTTTTTTTCCTCTCCTTGATTTGGAAAAATTTATACAATTCTGACAAAGTTCTTGTCATTGATCTTTAAAGATATATAACTTAGAAATCCACTGTGAACTTCTACATCAATACTCATACTGACCTTGAAAGCCATATGCTCGAGGAAATGAGCAGTTCCATTGTTCTTCTCATTTTCATACCGGCTTCCAGCATCAATCCAAAGTCCAACCTCATTGGGAGAAACAAGAAACCACTTTACCAGCTAACAATGCAGCTTTCTTGGTTTTGTGAATGAACTACACGTACAGATTTTCAAGATCTATTTTTAAATGGCTTCCTTCTTAAACACCATAGGTTTTCAGAAAAAGAAAAATTTTGATCTTCTAAAAAACCTAATCACAAATCATTTACAAAAGCCTTAAGACTTCTATTTCTTCACATAAGTTTTATTAATAAACACAGAAATAATGCAATTTAGTTTCACAAGGAAAGGAACACACAGGAACAGTTACAGACCCCCCCTTCCATCTACAAGTTACCTACTGTGCACGTTGAGAGTCCAGAGTCTTCAGAAGCTACTTGCAAGCCGTTTTCCAGAGGACTCACCCTAGTTTCAGGAACATTTAAGACTACTTCTGTTGCTGCTCTGGAAGCTCTGAGCCTGCCTGTTCCAGCATGCACACACTGTAAGGAAAAAGCATCAGCAACGCTCAGACTGTTATGTTCTATCCTAGGGTGCTCTTCCGACAAATGTACTCCCGAACTTAAAACATTAAGTTTGTGGATCTTTTTTAAAGCACGCATTTAAAAAGGAAAAATTTCGGCATTGATTTATTCATCACTACTTCACGCTAGGGATGCATTAGCTTGACTCAGAAGGAAAGACATGAAGATAACTAACACACAGTAGTCTCCATCTGCTGCCCTCCGATCAGATGATCGGACAGAAAAGCACGTGGCTGTCATCGGCCAGCCACCCTGAGAGCCACGCCTGCTTACTGGTTCTGCCAGCAAGAGCCTGCAGGACCTTGAATATATCCCTTAACATCCAGAATTCTTTTGGGTACCTGCTTTCTAAAGTGAAGTGAGAAACATTCCAAGGACCTACGTCCAGGACTGTAAATCACAGTTCAGAATAGGGACAGATACTGAAACTGCCACCTTTTATACAGTCCTCTGGAAGTTAAAGCATATTAAATTGCGATGGGGTAGAAAAGAAGGGAAGATAGAAATTAAAAAAGAAAAACTTTATTGCACTTTTGCAAAATTAACAAATTTAAACATGTATCCCAAATGCATACTTCAAGAAATAAGCTATTCAAAAAATTTTAAATGTATCAAATAAACAAAGATTTCCATCACCATGTGACTGTTCTAAACGTGAAAGTACAAATACCAGCTCTCACCCACTCTCCTCCTGGAATACTAATAGGCTAGATCTCTCAAAACTTGCATATCCTAGGATCACAGAACAATTCAAGTCTGAAGGGACCTCAGGTCTCTAGTCCAACCTCCTGCTCCAAGCAGGATCAGCTGTGGGGTCTGACCAACTTGCTCATGGGAAAAAGGTTTTTCATACACCCAGTTTTAACCCTCGTTTCAATTCATGCCCGTTGTCTCTCAATTTACCATCATGTCCCATCATAAAAAATCTGGTTTTGTCTTCCCGACAGCCTTCTCACAGGTACTGGCAGGCTGCTGTTTGGTTCAACTGGAGATGCATCTTCTCTAAGCTGAATAAGCCCCAGATCCTCAGCCTCTCCTTACATGCTTCAGTCCACAACCATCTCTACTGAAGATACTCCAGGTCACTAATGTCTTCCCTACACCGAGGAGCTCAGAACCAGCAGCCATATACTAACCGCCTGACAAGTGCAAACTAATCACTTCCTTTGATCTACTGGCTGTGTTCCTGTCTGTTGGGCCCAGGCTGCTGCCAGACACCCTGCCTGCTGCTGTGCAGCTCGCAGGCCTCCTGCACCCCCACGCCTCCTCCACAGAGCTGCTCCCCCGACAGCCAGTTTCCACCCAGAACTGTTGTAAGGGATCATTTTCTCTGCTAGTCTATGTCAGAGGAAAGGAAAAAAATGTGTTTGAAAACAAAATCTCCCTCTCCTGTTTTCAAAAGGAAAAGCTTAGGCTTCAAACTGGGAGGATCGAGAAAATGACGCACGGGGAGAGCTCCAGGATCAGTGCCTCCGGGCAGTCTCTCTCTAACCAGGGGAAAGAAGGGGGCCTGAAACCTCCTCTGAGCTCGCCGGGGTGAGCACTACAGGCCCCAGCTGCCACCGCCCCTTTCTGAGGCATCGCGCCCCAGGCCCAGCGCCGCACCCCTCCGGCTGCCAAGCGCCGANAGCTGTAGACGCGGCCATCTTGGCGAGTGAGCGGGCCGGGCGGCGGCGGACTTCCGGCCGCGGGGGCGCAGGCGCAGAGGCGGCTCCCCCCCATCTTCTCCCGCCCCCTGAGGGCTGAGTCCATTAAGCGGCTCGGCCGGGCCTGGCGGCGGCCGTTGCATCGGTAGGCAGCCTCCGGGTACACCTGCCTCCTTGCCTCTACCCGCCCCTTCCTACTCAGCCGCCGTGGCAGCGCGGAGTCTCCTCGCAGCGCTTGAGGGCGCTGGCGCAGCCCGAGGCCCCGGGAGGGGGTTGACCTCTTCGTCAGGAAGTGTTAAGGTCGTGGCCGAGCGTCAGTGTCAGCGGCGCGGGCCCAGCAGTGGGAGTGAGGCTCGGTGCCTAATCCCAGCTACGGCAAATTTGTATTACTCACCAAAAGCTCCCCTGTAATTCACTTTTTCGCTGGGATGCTCCTGAACTGCTCTAGAGCTGGCTAATGACAAACTCTGCAGAACAGGCCTAGGTTTTAATCGCCCTGCTCTCCTTGCCCCACAGAACAGTGCGATTCAGGAAAAGCCAGTCTTACTCTCAATAAACCATTATTTCCAGTTTCAGTAATCGGTTTCCTGCATTTCTTCAATTATTTTGTAAGCTGCTGTGGGTAGCGTTTCCCACCCGCTGCGGTTCCTTCGGCCACATTTCCACCCAGTGCACGTTTCCACACAGCTACTTGAGACAGACCCACACTAACTGGGAAAATCCCAAAACTGAAACAAAATAATAATCTGAGGTCTCGTTTTGAGAAGTATATTCAACATCTCTAAGAGTTTGGACTGCTACAGATAAGAAGGCTCCATCTACATCAGTAATTGCAGTGCTCTGCTAAGGCCAGCTGGCACCAATGTTGGTGAACTCCCTCAGCTCCCAACGCAGGATGGCCCTGTGCAAACTGCTGGAACAGCCACTCCCAGGTGCCGGGGGCTGGGAAGAGCTTGTGGGAATGGTACTTGGCAAGAGCCAGATTTGGGCTGGGAAACGTTCTGGCAATGTACCGGTAGAGGCAACTTCATTTCAGAGCCAAAGATCATTCCTGAGCATGCTTGGAATGTATGGCTGTAGATAAATAGGTATAGACATACAGAAAGTAGTGCTGTCACTTTTTACTTACTGTTTTTTACTTTTTTTCCTGGGATAGGTGCTTTTAATTTGGCTAATCAAGCATTATATCAAAACTGATGCAAAACCAGAGGTGAAATTCTGTTATTTGTCCGAGTCCCACAGTGTTAAGTGTGATACAATACAAAGAATCGAAACACTACTGTATAAAAATCAGTATTACATATGCTGTGGGGAAGGCACTGGTTTTTGGTACTATTTTTCTATCCCAGGAACTCCCCTCTTCCTCTGTAGCACAGTACTTCTGACATCCTCTACCTCAGTACAGACACTACAAACCTTTGCTACTACTGTCTTGCTCTGCTCCAAAATGAGAGAAGACTGGGCTCTCAGCACATGATCAGAAGGAAGAGGATCTGGGGCCGCAGATGTAGTATTGTCTTTCCCTCCTGTCCTTCAGCATCTGCCTTCTGTGCCCCTGGTGGTTTCATTGTTAACAGATACAGCCAGTTCCTGAAGGAGCTCAGTGCTGAGCTGAGGAGGGAGTGCCCTCAGTCGCTTGTCTCTTGCCCAGGGCTCTACTTCCAATACTGGATCTCAGAAATGGTGGGAACTGAGGATCCTTCTGCTCAAAGTGAGCTGTCTCCTACCACTGCCAAGGTGCTGTTACTCAGGGTTGATTCATAAGAGCTGTCAGAAGTGGTGCTCCCTTCCTCCTGAAATGTTATCAGTCAGGTGCAGATTTTAGGTGACAAAAGTACTGTGACTCACAAGTGACAGTGAGGGTTGTTAGCAGCTCCTGACACGTCTCAGATGCTAAAGCTCGGGAAGGCTGTTCAGCATGATTTACCTTCTCAGACTCCAAAACACAGAGCAATTTCAGAAAAAAAGCCATCCTATTTTAAATGTATAGTTTCCTGGAATATTTTGTGCATGTAGCCAAGTTCTTATTCCCTTGGCAGGTCAGAATGAAAATGTACTGACTGTCCAATAAAGTTTGCACTGATGCTTCATGTGCTTAACCAGCAGCTTTAATCCTGCAGCGGGGCCTATCCCGTTTCTGTCACAACTACTACAGTTGCATAAAAGTAGTAAAACACAAAAGCATGGTAAACTGCATACACTTGAAAATGGAAGGGGAAGCTGCTATTAACACATCAGTAAAAATACAAACCTAAATGCAAAGAAACCAGATGCTACCTAATTGGACACTGCTCCCTTGATGGCATATGTAACTAGATCTCTGTAATCGAAAACATTATTGCTACTGTTATTCCGCTGCCTATACTATTTTAGTACCTACATAACCCATGTAAGAAGGATCTTGTAGCTGCAAAGTAGGCACATCATTTTACCTGAGAATTTACATTGGAAGCAAATTAGTTTCCATGGCATAGAAAATCTAACCTTCCTTGAAGCTAGTAGCTGCTTCGTCTTTTTAGTATAGTTTAGTTTCTCCCTTTTAGTTTATGCATATTCAAAAGATCCATCCAGTTCCAGCATTTTTTTTTCATTTCAGATATATCTCTGTCAAGTTCTAAAATAAAAAAAAGCAAAGCACCAAACTGTGCATCTGAAAACTAAAATTAAGCTTCTCTTCCATTTTACAGTTAGATCAAACTGATCTCATTATGCTGAGATTTATCTCAAAAGATGTTTTACCAGACTTCACTAAGCCATTAGCCGTCCTCCATCCTAGAAATTTGAATCCTTGCTAGACATAGAATTACAGCTTAAGATAAAATTATCTTCATAATATGTCTCCTACTTAACAAAATAGCAGTGTCTCATATGTAAATGCAATCTAAAATTCAGCATCCAGCAAAGGTCATTAGAGAGATGCAACTTTGAATCGAGAAATGTTATTATTCAGGAAAAACGCAATAAAATAAATACTGGTGTTCTAACAGTAGGAGCCGAGTATATAAATATTAGCCACTGAACCCTTACAAAACACTAGTTTTTAAATGGTTTTAACAATCTCTTTTTACAATAGGGACAAAAAAATTATTTAGAAATGGACTGTTATAACAATGACTGCTCAAAATATCCCTCTGGTTTAGGTAAACAGTATTATCTGCAGCTTCCAGATGGAGAAAATGAGACCTTTCTTCATAGTTCTTATGTGTCCAGTCTCAAGCAACAATAAGTAGAAGGGCCAGGATCAGCAGAGGGGAATTCTCTATGAGTGGTGTCCTTGTCATTTATCCTGCAGCCATCAGCATGATACAGAAATAGTTGCCTGCCAAGTTCAGGATGCCGCAGAGCCTTATGAAATGGGGAGATGATATAGGTGAGATTCTCAGGGTGGAAATCCAGTTCCTTCAAATCCAGACTTAAGATTTCCATCTCAAGTATAAAGAGCTTTGTATTTTACACTATTTTAAGTAGCTATTTCAGGTTAGCATCCCTCATAAATAGGTTTCTGGGAAAGGACCAAATAGCACTTTTGTTTTTTAAGCAGCCTTTACCCTTAAAACCCATCAGGAACTCCACCAAAACCAGTAGTAATACACAGTCTGAATTATACACCTCCGTCTGGTTTTCTGAGGAAATGAGGTTTCCATGCTCATTACTGTACAGTATCAACCAAACAACACAGAGATCTCAAAGATAAGGCCATTCCTATGTCTCATGAAAATGAGCAGCCGGGAGCTGCCGGCTGAGGAGAACGCTGCCATATCAGCTCACACACAGGGAGAGGAGAGGCTCTACAATACCCAGTACGAAAAGAGATTCAGCTGGTTCCAGCACTCATAGACCTAGCTGGTTGCTTCCAGAGTAATACTCCTACTTGATAAAACCATTCCAGGTGGTAGCAGTGAAAGTGACATCGATCAGAAATCCTCATACACATCCCCGATACATACATAACCATGTGTCAGCACAGGGGCTGAACACAGCACTTTGAAGTCAGCACTGCTGTAACTCTGAACTAGGATGCCAATCTTGATATGAGCAAAGAAAGCATGATCCCATTGAAAGATTTTTCTTTCAATTGTATAGATAAAATATTTATTATGAAATAATGAAAAAGTTAGATAAAATATTTATTATGAAATAATGAAAAAGTTCCTATCAGCCAGACACGCTCTCATGATCAGGTTACTATAGAAGTAGCTATCCTGAATTACAGTTTCATTCAGCCCCAGACAAGAAGCCACAGCAACTGAGCATCAGAACAGCACTACTCAGGAAAAAGACCTTCAAACCTGCTGAAACAAGCACACAGTAAAAGCGTTAACAATTGAAATTGCCTTCAGCTAAACTACTGTTTAGTGCTGTGTTGGCTCTTTGTAAAGTCATCATGTTCACTATTTACAATCCACTATGTATTTAAAGCAATGATACGGTATTGCATTTAATGAATATGCTGAAATCCTGCTGCCAGGAATTGGCTTTAGCTTAGCCAAGCAAGCAGAATTCAAACGAACCTAAAAACATGGGCTGAAGAAAAGACACTTTTTTTTTTTTTTTGCAGAGGAGTGTTTTTATATGAATAAAGCTGTTTTGAGGATACGAATCAAACTTTATAGACACTATATTGGTCCATTTTTATGCCAGCTGCTCACTAGCAACTAGCTGACTATTTTTATCAGTATTACCTATAGGTTATCCTCTGACTAATTAAATTGCAAATAGCTTTTTTTTTTCCCATGATTAATTACTGGGCAGCAACTGCAAAGGCCTACAGGCCACTGACACCGGTCTTTTGTACTCTCAAGTTGCAAGGAAGACTGTCTAAATTAAACATAAAGGCTGTTGGCTGAATCTATAACATTTCAGATGCTCATTAACAGAGCAGCCTTTTGAAGCTGTTGATTTAAAACTTTCTTCAGGGAGTATTATAGTGTTCCATCTGCATGCAGTTCTTTTTCTCATAGGTATTTATGCACTGAACTAAGAATGAGGGACCTGTCAGTAAGTACCAAACAACTTCCTCCCTGACTTCTGAAGGCTTTTATCAGAAAGATAAATGGAAGGATTTGGAATAGTTCATAACAACACTTTTTCAAGAAGAACATGCAAACCGAACGATTCAGCCTAATGTAGTAACTCAGTGGGAAATTCCTGTGGGTAAGTTCATCTGATTTTGCAGTACAGATAGGTTTCTCCTTGCCTTCTGGCAGGCTCGCTACAGAACAAGGATCTTAGAAATTAGTCCTTTTCTATTGCTTTTGTTGGCATTCTATACAAGTGTCATTTCCATACCTCCCTTTGACTATAACCATATACAGGTGCATTGTTTTGTATCATCCTTCTGATTTGATGGTGGATGAGTTCGCAAAACTCCCAACATTTATTTCAACCCTTTGCTCATATTAAGAAAAGGTCACTTGAGCAAAGTATTTTCTCCAGAAAATAATTAAACGATCACCAAAGTCTCTAGTATAATTCAATAGAAATTAACACAAGTTAGTGAAAACTGAAATTAATGCAATTACTGAAATCTTAGGATTTGGCACCTGATTGTGTGGGCAAGACAGCCACCATTTGATTCTGTGATTCACTCTTCCTCTGTTCAGACATCATTGCAGCAATGCTGTCAGCAGCTTTTCTTATGGAAGGAGAGTACATTTTCCATTACACAAAAAATGCTGTTAATGCTACTCATCACAGCTGATAGGATAGTTACACGCTATTCTGATATCCAGATAACTGAGTTTTCTTTTTTATGTTCTCCCTTAGACCCTGTTTTCTCAATGTCTAATCCCTATAGTCTCAGTAATGCTTAAGCAATGATCAGCAAACACAAACTACAGACCGTGTAGTTTGATACAGGTGTTAATACAGTGCGAGCACAGACTTACCCAAAATAGTCACTGACCCAGGGAAGTTTTTCTTTAGCCGCCACGGTGTCCTGCTGCAGAGTAACTGTGGAAGCCAGGTATACAATAAGCATTCAGCTTTACAGCTCTATCCAGCTTCTTAGCTGGTTTTACAGCCTGGACTGATTACCATGATGATGTAGACACTTCAGGGTCCATGATGCTATTGCAGGCTGGCCAAATTCGAGTCCTGACTTGTCTCCTGTGTGTGTAGGCCTGCCTTGTGCTCAGCTACTAAGGTGATATCACTCATCACGCTTAACTTCAGCGGTATAAAACTCTTTCTCTGCGCTTTCTCAACGGTCAGTGGAGGGAAACGGGCACCTCCAAAATGTGAGTTATCCATTGTACTCTGAACACCTTTCTTAGGATGATTACTAAGAAATGTCTCCTCATGATACTTCTCTCTCCCAGTGAGTGCACAGGAACAAATGACTAGTTCAGCAGACCGAAGATACCCAACTTCTAGGCAGCTACCTTCAGGCAAAACAAATCTTATCCTGAGCTTCAGGCTAGTAGCTCATCCCAAGCCTCTCTTACCTAAAGATCATATCCATGCATTTTATTAAATTATTAGAGGATGTTGTACAGATTGTAAATGAATTTACTCAAGGGCACAGCCAGTTGAATTTATATTCTGAAAGGGCCTCCAGCATTTTAATGCAACAGGCTGGAAATTCTGCAGTAGCTTTACTTAAATTTAAATACTGAGTTCTTGTCATTAATTAAATACAAACAAAGCAATCACTTGAGTATTCCTTGTGTTATTTACATTACAATAAGTTTGGTTTTTTATCTTTGCGCATATTCAGGGTTCGAGATTCTAGCAACTGTATTTTGTGCTGTTTTTTGTGCAATGAATAACAACACTGTAGAAGTTATCAAGGGAAAAGCCAAGAGTGTTGACAGATGGCTGGCAAAGAGAAAGTTGGGGATTTTATAACCTAAGAAGCCAGCAGGAGTTTGGGAATGTGGGATAACAGTGGTTGGATATTTCTGCTCATATAAGCAGCTAACTTGCTAAAGGTGATGTTTAAATCTTTAATGTCAAGTAAACAATCTGATTGCATTGAGTTTAGTGGTACATGTCACTAAAGATCTTTTTTCAGTTTGATTTCACATTCACTGGCCTTTTTTTTTTTTTTTTCTCTGAAGGAAACTATTTCTGGAGCTTCTCAAACCTCCTGTGCTCTATGTCCCAGATTGATGCCTTTCTCAGATCCTATTATAGCCCCAAATGCCAGACCTTCCATTTTTGGTGGGAGACAGTTGCTTTGGTTGGTCATTTTCTTCCCACTTTTCTACATTTTTCTACTAACTTCCAGATGTTTGGCAGCTAGGGCGGAGCAGTAACTCCAAGCAGGCTGCTAAGCATCCACTAATCCCAGACATTGTGCATGCACAGGTATTTTCTCTGTATCTCATATGCTCTGTGATGCTTCTCCTTCACAAAAGCCATGCAACTTGAGCCATGTACACTCAGAAAATCATCAGGTTTGCAATGCAAGAATTCCAGTGCATATGTGGTAATGAGTTGGTCTGTAGACAAGCAGTAAGTCTGAGATGTCCAGAACACATTCAAATTGATGCACATGCATAAAGATCCAGTATGCCTTAAATGCATTTGCTTCCACGTTTGCCTTTGGAACTTCAGATACTGACTTGGAGGCATGAGAGTCCCTGTGTACCTCTGGAATATGTATTTTTATATTTGAAAATCCCATTTAACTAACTATATAAGAAAGAACTGAGTTAATATGAGAGGCTTAAGAGATCTACTTAAGAGGCATTTTCAAACACAACATGATCTTCATAGCAGATGAGCTGTAGTATGTCAAACCAAAGAAGGTTGGAAAAGGAATCCAAGTCACTACTACTAAGTGGATTCAACAGAATTAAGGGATGGGCAGTTACTCTCTAGCTGGTTGCAGCTGCACGATGGCCTTGCAGAGCGGTTGCACTACTTTAAGCATTAGCTATAATCTCATGTGTTTCTGACTATGGCTGTCAGTCATTCTGCCAATCTATTAATGCTGGCAGATCTACTTTTAGTATTATGTGATGTATTTATTTTATCCTGAAACATTTTTTCCAAAATCAGGTATAAAAAGTAAAACTGCAAAGCTTCAGAACTTACCACCAGCTTCATTATTCACAAATCTCACAGCTATTCCTTTTGACTTACTTTTTAATTTTTCTCTGCTATGATAATCCATATTTCCCAGTCTTGGCTTTCTACAAGTGAAATGTGAAATTATTTATGTCTCAATATTTTCTTTTTGAATTATAAGATAAGCACTAGGAGTAATTTTTGGGATAATTACACATATAACTTGATCACAAGGAATTTGTTGAGAAGCTTCTAGAAACTATTCTTTTTTTTTCTATTTTTCAAATTTTTCATCAGCCTCTGGATAAATGAAAGAAAGAATATGTGGCATTTATATGCAATTTTTATTTCACCCATGTAAGGTCCTGATACATTTCTCAGAAACGTACGGATTGACTCTCTCTCCCTACATAAAATTTACCTCAAATCATGTGTATATGAATAAGGAAAACCCATCTACATAGTTTGCAATAAAGCACCAGGAACTATGTGCGTAGTTAAGAGTTGCTATCTGATCTCTACAGGCAGGCTGTAAAGGCCTGAATCAAAGTTCAGCACAGTCAATGAGATGCTTCGATTTCATTCAACGCACCTGCCTTTAAACAGAGCACTTGACTTGCATGAAATGGTGGCTGATGCTCACAAGCAGAACAGAATGGAGTGGAATTAATATCTCAGTTGGAGGGGATCTACAACAATCATCTAGTCCAACTGCCTAACCATTCCAAGGCTGACCAAAAGTTAAAGCATGTTGTTAAGGGCATTGGCCAAATGCCTCTTTAACACTGACAGGCTTGGGGCGTTGACCACTTCTGTAGGAAGCCTGTTCCCGTGTGTGACTACCCATTGGCCAAAGAAATGTTTCTTAATGTCTCTTTTTTTTAACTCCTTGCCTTGACTTCCATAAATGCTTGTGTATGATGCCTTGCTTTGATTTGTATGTTAGAGAAAGGAATAAGACTTCTAGATAGAAAAGGGAAAGAACAGATAAAGACAACTTAGAAAAAGTAAATGTTCTAAATTGTGTCATTCTCTACTAGTTATTAGAAGTAACTGCTTCATTCACTTTCTGAATAAAGAATGTGTGAGTTAAGTACAAAATGAAATGGCCAAGCATGCAAATGGAGACAAAAGAAAGACTCCAAAACTTAGGAATTCAGGAAAGGCAGTTCTTTGTCTTTTAGTTCCTTTTGCCAAATAATAGGAAAAAAAAAAAAAACAGAAAAAAAAAGCATTCCTAAGCATCTGTACAATAGCAAAGAGAAGATTATCAAGAAGATGGAGCCAGGCTCTTCAAAATGCTAGATGGTGGGAAGATGAGAGACAGTAGGCATAAGTTGAAGTAAGAGAGGTTCAAACTGGTTTTAAGGGAAAACATTTTCACTACAAGGCTGTCAAGCCATGAAAATGGTTGCACAGAGAGGTTGTGAAGTCTACGCTCTTGGAGTTTTTCAAAATCCAACAGGATAAAGCCAGATCTGAACTCCTAGCTGACTCTGCTTTGAGCATGGGATTGGACTAGTGACCTTTCAAACTAAGTTATCCTCTAATCCTATGGTGGGTTATGTGGTTTTACCAGAAAACAACCTATTAAAAGCAACATTCCAGAACTGATACATAGGCCTTGTGTATTGAGGGGAAGCAATAGATGCTTCATATCTTGACTATAATAAGGTTTCTAACCTGATCTTGCAGGAAGCATGCACGGCTAGCTAAGGAAATGTTCTGGATCAATCTAGTGACCAGATACAATGTTCTTTGAAAATCTCCCCATCTCATGCCCTATTCCTTTTTGCTTTCTCTTAAGGGCCATATGGAATCGGGCAGGGAGGGGTCTCGGCATGCATCAGTTTTTGCTAGTTCTACCACATGACACCTTCCTTCAAGAGGGCGACATGGCCTTTCCTCAGGAGACAGGAAAGTGAATCTATCAGGTGGTCTTAGTGCAGTGGACTAAGTGGTATGAGTGCGCATCTACATCATGCCATAGGATAAACATCAGAATAAAAATTATAAAAAACGAGATAAATGGTCTGAAAAAAAACCCAGGGTGTTGTTGAAGCTGGAAGGATGTAAGGTATTATTTTTAAGACTCATCAGCTGAACAGGAACATGAAGGAGAGTTACTGGTAAACAGCACACCCCTCAGAAAAGTATCTAGGCGTAGTATTATTGCATCATAAACAGAACAAACCAATGCTGTCATACTGTTGTAAAATAAGTAGACTTCACACTAGGGTGTATAAACAGCTCTATAAAAGATAGATGAAGCAAAGTTCTGTTCAAATCAGCACTGATAAGACCTCAGCTACAGTACAACATCCATTTTTGGGCACCTTACTTGGAGAAAGACCAATAAAAAACCCACAGTAGAGCTGTGTAATTTTCAGAGGTATAGAAAATGGGACCCATGAGGTAAGATCGAAAGAATTAATTTGTTTTGTCTAGCATTGAGAGGACTGAGGGAAGATACGGTATCAGTTCTCAAACACATAAAAAGTGTTGCAGAGATACAAACTGTTTTTCATGTCTACTGATACGGCAAGAAGTAATACTCTTAAATTGCAACTTGAAGATTTAAGTTATATTTTACAAAAAAAAGCTTTTGAACTGTAAGGAATGTTTTGCAGTAGCTTACTGTGGAGAGGTCTGAAGAATCAGCGTGACTGCAGATTTTCAAGGTCAGGTTGAACAAATATCTGTCAGGAGCTGATTAGATAGAGTGGATTCTGCTCTGAAGCAAGAGGATGAACTGGAAAAACCTTTTCAGATCTCTTTTTTAATCATGTCTAGAGAAGCTACTTCATTGATCTCATTAGTAAATTGGCATGAAAAAGAAGGAAAAAATGTACCAGTGTCACCTCTCCAAGTTTTCTTTAATTATGCCAAGTAACTTTTTTCCTACTTGTTAAATCTCAGTCTTGTTTTATCTGGAATTAGGTAGAAGAACAGTACAGCATACATGAAACTGGAGAATTATTACTATTGAGGTTCTATTTTGTGTTTTGTAAATAGTTCTTTAACTTCAATCCTGTGAGCAGCTGGGATAAAAGAACCCTTTGATTTGTAACTGCTCATTTTGTTTAAATGATAGGAATGGCAGGGATAAGAAGAGAACCCTTTATTTAGTTTTATCTATGCTGAAGAACATCTCTTGCAATTGCTCTGTAAAGCAGTGTTTTGTCTAGGTCTTTTTACACGGACTTTCTAAACTCCCCAAAGTTCTCCTAGTGACAGAAGTAAAACAGGCACCAAGCGCTGGTGCCCTTCCAGCTAGGCCTGAAAACATGCTCCCCGTCTAACTGCCTCATTTCAACTCTAACAAAACTTACTATTACCTTTGGAGAGGTCCTGGTGAAACTAGGGGAAATCCCATTTGAAATGTCCCGTACTTCTATGATTAAACATAAATAGAGGAGTTAAACACCAGTAAGAGAACACCAGTCCCTCACTTCATTTGCTACAAAGAAGCCAGTCACTTGTTCTTTATCCATCCCAAAATCCATAAAAGTTGTGGTTTCTAAAAGCTTTCATCCCAGAAAGCAGGAAGCTTGGAAGTAATATTTCTTTATTTTTTTTTTTATTTTCATTTTAGAAGTAGTTTTATCTCCTCTGCTTATGGTGTTTACATACTTTTAATAAAAACTATCCTTATTAATTAACAACATTTTTTTGTTTGCTTTCTGACTCCAAAAGCAGAAGCTTACTCCTACATAGCATTGTGCTGTATGCTTCAGTCATTTATCATGTTTTTTTTTTCAAAAAAAGTAACCCAAACTATCTGTACCAGGATACTTAAAGAAGCATCAGTCAATTCCCCAGTTATAAATAACATACATGATAATTACATTCCCTTTAAAAGAAAAAGTAGCACTTTCATAGCTTTGTTACCTTTAAATTTTAAATTTTTCTCCTTCTCTGGAGACATTCAAGACCCGCCTGGACACCTTCCTGTGTGATGTCATTTAGGTTCCTGCTCTGGCAGGGGGATTGGACTTGATGATCCTTTGAGGTCCCTTCCAATCCCTAACATTCTGTGATTCTGTGATTCTGTGAAAGAGTTTACATTGTCAATAAACCACAATCAGCAACTGTTTATGCATTTTAAACTGTGCAGTTCTGCTTTAGTTTATCCAAAACTGTAAGACTTAGTTCAGATGCATCTGTTTTCCAGTGCCATCTACGCTTGCTTGTTTCAGTTATTCAGTGAACCAGCTGTGTTGACTGATGTCTGAGGAATCAAGTTCACTCCCAGAATAATTCCATTGTAATCAATTAAATTGCAGCAAGGACCAATCTGACCCACGGAATTCATTATATTTTAGAAGGTCATGCAGCCTGTCAGTAGCGGAGACAGAATTTAAATAGAGGAGGTTCCTGAATCCCGATTCAAATGAGCCGCTTTTGACATCATCATCATACCATGTCTACACATTCAGAGTGGCATTTTGTCAAATACCACTCAGAGCATCATTCATCTGTCGGTGTACCAAAAAAAGTGACCCTTGCAGTTTTAGTCACATGCCCTCATTCTTTTATTTCCATTTATTTATAACTCTCTCTTCTATTCAGTGCCAGCTCTTAAAACCTAAGCGGATTTCCTTTCCCTCTCCCTCCTGGGAGCTGGGGATGAAGAAGAGGTTTCAGGGTCGATTCAGGAGGGCGGTAGCAGGGTACCGAGACCAGCCTGGGAACCCAACAGTTCCCATTCGTGCCAGAGCAGCAGCTCAGCAGCTGAAAGCAGCTCCATATGGCACATAGCATGCCTGCACTGGGTTCTGACAGTTACAATACTACTCCAGTTATTAAAGAAGCCCCTTCTAGCCCTGTATTTCTATGATGTCTGAATAGTAAAGCTATGAGTAAAACAGTTTGTGCAGGCAAGGAAAAGGATGGTCCATGATTCTGAATATCTACAAGCAATCACAAGGAAGCTCTGACTTACTTTATTGTTGTGCACGTTCTTTTACATTTCCTAAAACCATGGTCTGTGCCTTTCCGTCAAACTGTTACAGCCAATTTCAGAGATACTTGAAAGAAGAAAAGAAATGTCAAAGGCTATCTGTGGATTAGGAAACCGTAGAGCATTTCCTAGTTTCTCAGTAATGGTGGAAAACTCAGGTACATCCCAGGTCACACTGCAAAGAAATCTGGAAATGCATCCATACCCTTTCCCGGCAGCTTGGTTTGCATAGAAAGTAAGCATTAAAAGTTTGTGTTTGATGGCATCTAAATGATGCTCCAAAGGCATCTGTTCTGGTCAAGCAAGGGACCAAGGCCTTGAAGCATATTACAGTACACCCCTGAAGTAAGCCTAGTACAGCCTCAAGTAATTAAGTTCCTATAATTTTCTTTAACATTAGTATTTGAATATAGGAAGGAGACTCAGATTAGTTCCCCGAGTATGCGAAAAGTAGGTAGAACCCGGCAGCACATATTATCTTAGCATGAGCTGGTTGGCAGCGGGCACGTGCACTTGCTGGCCGATCTGCCTTCACAAACAACTAAGTGGATTAAGCCCAGCACACGCTGTCCCTGGCCCAGACAGATGTCACGGGAAGCATGGAGAGAAGTAGGCTCAGATTATTGCAATGGGAGGATACAACTACAGAGCACTGAGTAAAAATGAACAGGACACCAAACTTGCTTAGTTTCATTCTTTCTGAAAAAGCCTGCTTATATGATTTTGTTTCTTTGTGGCTTTGTCTTTCCATATGTGCTTTGAAATTATATGAGTAAACAGTGACTCCAGTTCTTCCGTGACCATCATGGGTTTTATTCTGCATTGTCAGAGGTTTTACACTGACTTTAAACTCAAAGGTGAGACAGACAGTGAATTCAAAGGATTTGTTCCAATCCTAGGATCTCCAAATGGGCATGTCACTGTTTAACAGAAAATAAACATCTATGAACCTCCAACATTGTCTGTTTGTAATATTTCAAAGATGTTATGTTCAAACATGAGAAGGAAGAGACAGTTTAAACACTTGCACCTTTACAGACAGCTCCTCTAAAGCATGTGGAATAAACAGCTTGAACTGTCATACTCCTGTGATTAACTCCTCACTGTATTGGTGCATCCCTAAAATCATCCTGACAGCAACCTATGTGGGACACTGCTGGTGAAAATTCAGGCCTGTGCACCCTTTCAGTATCCCCTTCAGGCAGCCTAGGTACTCCTGCAGATGTGCACAGCCCGGAACACCCCCAGCCAGCATATTTCCACCATCAAGTCCACGAGAGTATATTCTTCTGTACTCTCACGCCATGCCTCCTTCCCTTCCTACAGGCTTGCACCTCGTTCCTCTCCCAGCAAAAGGGGAGGATGTTTCCTTCTGCACAGAGCCACTCACAAAGGAATCTGGATCTGATCAGGCCTTTTAGATGCGGTAATTGAATTTCCTAAATGAATTTTAATGATAGTCATTTTGCTAAATGTTATGCAATAGTACAATACATTATCAGGTACTGACTGTAACAGCATCATCTGATGGTAGTGCTTGCTCACAGTGACCCTGCCAAGCTTTACAGATTTTGGAAATAACGGTAACAATTTTGATTTCCCCAGAGATACACAGTTACAGCTCGAAACAGCTCTTGTCTAAGGCTTGACGTGCTCCAGTAAATCCCCAGCAGCGGCCTGGACGTTGCCACACTTCAATAACCATTAAATCACTAGCAAGGTTGCTACCCTGCTTTGAGCTCATGCCAACTGGCATCCTCCCAGAGAGCGCCCAAGCATGCTCCAGGGGTTAGTGGGGGCCAGGGAGGACTTTTAACAATTTTGAAGCAGCCACCAGCTCTTCAGGGCTAGGAAGGTTTATCTGCATGAGAACACATGCACTGTAGGATTTGGTGTCAGGGCTCCTGGCCACCCACTAGTATATAGATCATCACTTGATGATCCTTTGAGGGTCCCTTCCAATCCCTAACATTCTGTGATTCTGTGATAATGCAGCATAAATGTCCCTGTTGTGGTTCCAGTTTATTGTCCCTCCCGGTTTTGTCCCCTACGTAGAAGTTCAAGAGGTACCAGCTAGGCATCAAAGAGTATTTCACGTAATATTTAGAAGCACATTTTGTTTTGTTTTAACTGTAGTTTCTAAGTTTCTTCTCTGTAGTCCCAAAGATTGTCAAATTCTTTATCATGTAAGAGGTTTGGATTTGTAATGATTAATGTAACGTATCAATCATATATCAATTTTGTAACTAAGGCAACTTAATGGTTTGATTAAACATTACTGTGAGGCATTTTGTACCTACATGGGTATATATATCTAAATATATTATCTGGTTGCTTATGTAACCTTCTTTCACAGGGTGATTTAACATCCAGTATGATTTGAAACTCGGCTCACCTCTGCCTCCAATGGGCGCCAAATAACTTTTGTCCCTTAATTTCTCTTCAAAACAGTGTGGATACCATAAGAGTGGTGTCCTCTCCACACAGTAATTAGAAGGACTAGATTAGGTTTTTTGATTATGTCCCAATATGTGCCAGTTTTGCCAGAGAGGCTTTTACTAGCCTAGTAGAGTTTCTTTTGGTGCAAAATTTCTATGGCAACAAAAGTTTCAGTATAGCTAATATTAGAATGGTAAAAAACTTCTTTGCTAGGATAGTTTATTTCACCCAGAGATGCAGCACAAACTGTTCCAGGAAGTGTGCTTTCTGGCTGTGATAAACTGCATCTGCACTACAACAGTAAACACTGCTGCTATACAGCAAGTCTACACCTAAAGGGATTTTGGACTATGACTTGGTATTCTGAGATGGAGGGAGAGATGGTAGAACACTTTATTTTCTTATCTAAGAGGATCTTCAATCAAGTTAAGACAGCTCAGTTGTAAAGCTATAAAAATTTTAACTATAAGGATTTCTACTTTTTCCTACTTTAGATTGTGCTTCAGTTACTGCCCAAGACAATGAGTATCTTGCTCTGACACAGCTTATGTCAACTGACTGAATTAAACTTTATAGAATTAATATCTTTTTCACAGAGATCTAAACAAAATACTGTCAAACTTCAGTTGAAATAAGGCCAAACCCTTCATCAAGAGTTTTGTAATCAAGTTGGCTGAGCTGTCCTGTCCATGAATAATGCATATACTATCTCCAAGGGAAAGAGACCACTGCAGATACATCTCATGAAATACTAACTGTGCGATTCTAATTAAGATACAGGTTGTTGCATTCAGCAGATTAAGCTACGTTAAGGAACTTATCCTTCCAAGTGGCTAATGAAATGATATACCCCAAAAACTTGTTCAATAAAAAATGATTCTGTTTCAGTTGTTAAATTTCACCATGAGAAAACACAATGCACCGACTCCAAAATAACCCCAGTTTGCTATTCCTTGGTACCTGTGCCTGTCTGCAGCATGAGGAAGCTCACGTTTCTAGCCTCCCCAAAACCTACCTGGAGAACTTGGTCTCTGAACATAAGTAAGATTTCTTCACTAATAAACTGGACATCTTTTCCCGACTTTCAAGATTAAATGTACATAAATGTATTTTTGGAGTTTCGAATTTAATTTTAGATGGTTGTAATCTAGCAGGTGAGGAAACTTGGGCGGGTCATTTTAGCTCCTGAGGTAGGAGAACTGCCCGTGAAGACACAGGGCCCTGTTCAGCGGGAGGGTGCCCGCCGGCCACGCGTGGCCTCCCTCGGGCGTCAAACCTCCCGCCAGTGCGGAACCCCCGGTGACGGCGACAATGCTTCAGGCTCGGGAGTTTGGGAAACTTCCCACCGCAGCATCAGGTGGTCGGAGCGCGCTCGTGCTCCCAAGTGAGACCGCGGGCAGCGTTTGCCAAGCAGCGGAGCCGGCCGGGAGCAGAACCAGGGGCTTCCTTTTCCCCAGTGCCGACGAGCAGNCCTCCGGGACCCGGCGGAGCGCGGGAACGCCGCCGGGCCATGGCGAAGAGCAGGGCGCTGTGGAGCTGCTGCCTGCACCTCGCCGCGCTGCCCTCAGCGCTCAAGGGCTCCTGCTGGAGAGCCGCGGAGCTGCCGCGGAGGGGGTGGAGCGGCACCATGGAGGAGGAGGAGGAGGATGATGATACTCCTCAGGGGCAGCAGCAGCAGCCCGGGAGGTGAGCGGCTCTCTGGCGGCAGGCAGCGCTCCGGGGGCGGGG
>VWZK01008821.1:30784-61055 GCA_013396935.1 Baryphthengus martii | reverse complement strand
GGCGGCGCCCGCCCCGTGCCCGTCCGGAGGAGAGGCAACTGCCCGACCTACCGTCTTCAAAGCCCGCCTGACGGCCGGGGAAAGGGGAGCCGGAGCAGCGCGGCGGTGCGCACCTGCTCCGAGCGCGGCAGCGGGGTTTGCTCGACACACGATACCGGGGGCCCGCCGGGTGANGGTGGAGCGTTTCAAACCCTGGCTGGCGCTCGCTGCAGAAACGCTCGGGACAGGGAGATCCTTTCACACCGCTGAAAGAAATCATAGCCGAAAAAGTCTTACCTTCCGCCTCCCTCCCTCGCAGCGGCGATGCTTTCGTTTCCCGCGAATTGACGGTAAAATTTGCTGCAGTAGCGCTCAGAAAGAAACAAGTTATATAAGCGCCTCTAAAAAAAATACGCTTCGTACTATTGACAGCTTACGGAATATTTTCCTTTGAAGAAAGGGCACGAACAAATGTTTATTGCGAGCATTTTTTGTTACATTGTACAATGCGAAGTGGACGGTATTAACAAAGTCATTTAATGTAATTAGTTCAGTCAAGTAATCTCGGTGATCCGCAATTATCTCTAGTAAGGATTTAGGGAAAGTATTTGTTGAATGTCTTGACGACGTGCAGTTAAGTTCATACTAAACTTCTGCAGAAATGGATTTCCTAGTGACGGTTGTGATGCTTACTCTGCTAAACGGCGATTACGAAACAAGTTTTCAGTTTTAAAGGAAGGTACCTTTTCTTTATTTTTCAAACTACACTGACTGAAGTTACAAATGAAAAAAAAATAGCGACAGGAAAATCACTTCTGTTTTCTGTCAAACGAGTCACGTATTTTTTAATTCATAGTAGCAGCTTTATCAGTTAATGAAGTAGGAAAGCTAATTCATTTTAAAGGCGAGATTTTCAGGAATACAAGAAGAAATAAGATTTTTATCTTATTAATGCAAGTATTGTTACAGCAGTTGCTTTGGAAATGCCCCAAATGATCTGAAATTGAAGTACCTGCTATAAAAAGATCATGGGAATTTTGAATACCTGGAGATTGGCAAGCTCTGTCTGATTCACTCACGGGGAAGGCGAGGGCTCGTTCGGGAGAGGAGGAAGTAAGGGATGACAGTGACACTGTACAAATGTAAATAACAGTTTATTTGACTTTGGCTTGGCCCAAATCTAAAGAGATCTGCAGTCTTTTTAAAAGGAAGCAATCCATTATTTTTATTTCTTCATTTGTATTAACTACATAGATTTGAGGAATTACTTCAGCAGAAATTTATTTCCTCAGCCTTTATAAGCTTAAGATTGAACCAAACCTGCTGATTCTCTATTCAGAAATAGCTTTAAAGCCTTTTCCTGCAGATAGGAAAGCAGTTGTTTTGTCTGTGATGAGAAAAATGGAAATGCTGCCATATTAATTAGTGCCTTCATCTGCAACACCTGCTGTGAAATTATTTTTTCCCTTTCGTCACAACTATGAATCCCTTTTTCATCTCACCTTATTTTTTTTTTCCAAGTCAATTGCTGTACTTAGTTTGAATATTCTTAGAAAATCTAGGAAAAAAAATGTAATTCACTCTTTCCATGTAGTATCACAGTATTTAGCAGCTGTATAAAAGCAGGGCTGATTTGCGTTTGAGCAGCGTACTACTGTGCCCAAGCAGAGAAACCTTTCAAAGCTGTTCAGCAAAGACAATTGGGCATTACCAAGTGATACTATGGAAACACTTTGCTGCCATTGTGTCCCTAATGTGAAAAACAAGGTTTAGTAAGATGTTGACTGAGTGAAAAGTCAAGTGGTAAGGTATGTACAGTAAAAGATTTTTCTTGTGTAAGACCTGTTACCATGGTTGGAGCTGGCAGTGCTACCGTGTGCTGAGTACGGCTTATGATAAGATTTTGGGGTTTATTGCTTGTAATATTTGGAAATAGTTTCAATTGTTGAGGCAGAAATCTCCCATGCTATGGCCTAGCTTTTAAGGGAGGGTTTCAGTGAGGTTCAGCTGTTTCTGATAATGAGATTGTGTCAATAACAAGTTTTTTTTATATGTGTTGTTTAGGTGTGCTTAAGGGAAACGCCTCGTCTCCTTAAAACACCTACGTATTTAGGATGGTGCCTCGAAAATTAATAGGTGGCTCATATTTGTGTTGAACATGTGCCTTGACTCTTCCGTAAGAAACACAAACCTCAAACCCACAAACCAAGCAACTTTTAATATGAGCACTTTTGTTGTCGACTAACAACCAAAACACTTTGCATTTCATTTAGAGTACATGGAGAGGCATCATAGCGTAGAGCTGTGGGGATAGAGTAGAAGGCTGGTTATATATAGGAAAAAGAGTCATGAAGAAAAATGTTAACGTGTTGCAATGTTTCTAGTTTCCTTGAGTATTTGTGTTTTGCTCTGTCTGGTGCTCTACCACTCAGAATTTCTTTTAATGCCTGTGTTTCTGTTAAAGAACCATAGGGGTGTTCTATCACGTGTGTTTTCTGGCTTTCCAGTATGAAGTTTTTGAGATTCAAAGCTTTTATATGTGGAAAAGGTGATGACCTTCTAGCTTACCTCATGTGAAAAATGGTCTTTGAACAGTTGCATTCAAGAAAAGTTCAACTGCATTCTTTTCAGCAAAGAAAAACTTCTAATTTCCATTTCTTAACTAACCTGGAAATTATTCATTTGATTTCAGTAAATTTAAAGTCAAATGTTTTAAATAGTTCTATAAAATCCATATATCTCTGATATGCGTGTACATGCATATACACACGGGCAGAGGGAGAGAATGTTGTTGGGGGAAACAAAAGTTGACCTTGCACTGAAGTTTAAGTAGACTTAGGAAGAATTTAGGGAAATATTTTTATATCGCAAAGAAATTACATTGTCCTGTGTGTTTGGAGTTCAAACTGTAGAGAGGGAATCAAATAGATAAGTATTTAAATATGTCTATAAACAAAGGCGTATGGCTGTGTATTAATTTAAAAATAAAAACTAGTTTTGTGCTTGGGCGTTGCTGCGCTTCCTGTGTACCAGAGGTTTTATAGGGTTTTAAAGGATTGTCCTTGCTGTAAGTCTAGAGCAAATTTGCGTAGGAGTTTGTTCCTTTCTGGCATAGAGAGAAAAGGAAAAAGAAAATTAAAAGGCTTAGTAAATGAGATGGAGATAGCAATTGTGCAGTTGCAGACATAAAAGTGCCAGAGCTGATTATAGATAAACTGCTTCAGATCCTGCTCTGCCACGTGGTTCCTATGGTTTTACCATGATTTCTGTGCACTTTTATGGAAATGGTTCTTGCCTCGCCTCTATGGCCGTGTGCTGCGAAAGAAATCAAATTTCTACCACAGTATGTTCAAGTGCGGACTTGCTTTCATTATGTGTAGTAGTATTTATTTTTAGTCATATCTAATTGACGTAAGATGTTAGACGGGAAACCTCTACCCTCCTGATGGAGTGCAAGCTTGTAAAATTTTAAAGCTCCATTTTAGTAAAGAAATCCCTGTGCTAGCAGCTTCAACGCTGCATAATAACTTAAAATACTAAGTCCGAGATGCGTAGTGTGTTAACGCATGGGAGTGGCTAAAGTGTGTTTATAAATGCTAAACTATAAAGTCGAGTTGTATTTTCCAAGCGTAAGTGCCACCCTGGAAAGGTTGCCTCTCTTACTGACTGTAGTCGCATCAGTAGACCAACTGAAACTAATGAACTGCTTGGTTGCGTAAATGCCTACGGAAGGGGAGCTGGTACCAGAACACTAAAGTTGGGGTCCAGACCCTGTAGCTGGGTTCGTACAAGTTTCATGGTTGCTTTCTTGGAAAAGCTTTTTTTAAATTTTGTACCAGTGTGAAGGGCCTGGGTCTATGCAGATTATCGTTACTGCGGGAATCCATGGTTTATCTGCCCGGCTGTGTGCATGTGCTGTCTTCTTTTATTTTATTCTGTTCATTTTAAAAACTATCTGTGTTTGATTTGTAATCCAGTTACTGTGCTGCATATCGTAACACAGCCGTAATGCACAAACCCTGCTTCTCTATGTTGCCAGCCTGAGTTCTGTAGAGCAGGTAAGAAAACTTTCATTCCAGCTCTCGTGTTTTCAATGTTCTTCCCTGTACATTAAATAGTCTTGAAATTAGTTAGAGAGAGCAAAGGCAAGCAGTTTCTGTTCTGGTGTAGGGAAAAATTGACTTCTGCTTTTCTGTGGTGACTGCTTTAGCAATAGCACAGTGTTACTCTTGAGCTTAATCATAATGATAGTCTAGGCTGCTCATGTGATGGTCATCTTTTGGATACTTTTATTAAAGACTGCATTAAGATGAGAGTAGAGAGGGAAATAATGTAATAGACCTGTATAGGTAAAGACATTGGCTTGTGGGTCTGTCATCTCGGGTAATATGCACGGCTCCTGTGGACAACCACTGGGAGCATAACCTAAACAGAGTATGTATGTAACAGAAAACTTCTGTAATATTAAATACCAAATACCATTCATAAGCATGTTTAGAGACTATAAAGTGCTGACATTGGACAGAGGCAGTCAGCTGGGGCTCCTGGAAATAAAGGGAAAGCAGTTCTATGTTGTCCCAGTTGCAGGCATCTTTATGCGGTTGCTACAATGCCCGTAGCTGATCAGATTTAACCCAGGCTTGGAAAACAGCTGGCTCCAGGTACTACTAATGGACCTGACTCTAAATCCTGTTTGCATTTGTATCCAGAGGCATGGAAGTGTGTAGCTGATAGGCACTCCTAATGGCTATGAATAGCTTTCTCTTGGCTTAGTGCCCCTAATGAATGGCAGGAAAGTAGAGGTTGAAATGTGTAGTAAGGGGAGTAGAGGAGAGCCTTTGGGCTGGTAGGCAGCTATTGAATTTGCTGGGTTATAGTTAGAGGAGGCAGCCAGAGAGTTTAAGCAGTGTCAGTACTGACTGTGAATGAAACCTTCAACGGGGATTAGATTGAAAAATAAGATATATTGAGGGGGAATTGTTGAATCGAACTTGGTGGTGTATGTAACTGAGTTATACCACGTGAATTCTAAATGGAGGGTATTTAATGAATTACTTTTTTTTTTTTTTTTTTTAATAGCAGCACTGGCATAAGTAGCTTTTGTTTACAAGAGTGTATTCCTGTTCTCACCCTTCCCTGTCCTAGCCAGTTTGTTGGTATAAACACTTGCATGGTTACACAGTGATGCAGGTGAAGATCAAGTGCTTCTCTAGTGAGCGGATGGGAAGGTAAGAAGTGTCTATTGGCTAGAACAGTTTCTTGAACTAATTCCCTATGTGGACACAAATGTTTGTTTTGGCAAGCTGGGGGAGTAATGAGGGCATAAATGTGTTGGCTCATGGTGGTGGCTGCTTAAGGAATACAGCTGTTGTTAGGCATATTCTTACAACAGGCAACCGTGGGTAGATGCTTCACATTTGCTTTGTTTGTAACTGTTTTTTTTTTCTGTTATGTCTAAATAAAACCTTACTTTGTTTTATTCTTGATCCTCAAAACTAGCTGAGAATAGTAAATGATTCATCCTAATTCTATGAGGTTGTTTATGCAGAGAGCTGTTTCTGTTTTTAATTCAGGTATCCATCTTTCTTGAAAAGCACACAAGATCACTGTAGAGTCAGGATACTTGAAAACAGAGAAGAACAGGGCTGGCAACCTATAGCTATGCTATGAAATGGATACAGCCAAGAATGGAAGAAGGGTGTACTAGCACCGATATTTTTGTTCTGTGGATGTTTGGAAAATATGGGAATAGGACTGCACAGAATCCCAAGCTGGCTATTAAAAAATAATTCGAATTAAAATTTCTACAATGCTTGTTCTTCCTTGCAGCTTTAAATACTTCTGTTATTTGAGATTTCCCCTTAATAGATCAGCTAGTTGCAAGCTTGAGAGATCTTCTTCGTGTGAAATCCTAAGACCAAGAGCGTCTGGAATAATAGCTGTTGCAGTCATAAAAAAATATGTATAGTGAAAGAAAACTTCCAAGTTGAGTAGCAGTATATGGTTTGCAGAAAGCTCGGGTTCTTGCTTGGATTAGGCTACAGTGATATGATGAACAGCCTGAAGTACTGCACAGTAAAAGTTTAAGTGCATGCAGAATTTTCCAGTCTCAAATGGTTCATTAATTAACGCATACAGTTTCAGACCTGAGGGAAAAATAAAAGCACAGCCAAAACTTAGCTGGCACTTGTTTGATAGTTGAACACGTGAGGCCTTTTTGAAAATACCTTTTTTTTTTTTTTGATGACTTTTGTTTATTTAGTTGTTTTGGGTTGTTTTTGTTTGTTGGCTTGGTTTGTTTAGTTTCAGTTCAAAAGGTGTGCTTTTTGCAGTCATAAAAAATATGTATATTGAAAGAAGACTTCTGAGTTGCATGGCAGCATATGGTTTGCGGAAAGCTCACATTCTCGCTTTGGTGAGGCTACAGTGGTGTGAGTTTGCTAGGAACTGTGTGCTGTCCTTCTTAAGTGATATGTAGTACAGCTCAGTTCTGAATATAGTCTATACAGAGAAACAGAGATTAGAAATGAACCAAACTTGTTGCTTGAAAAATAGAGAAAATTAAGGATATTTGGAAAGCTATGGAATGTCTGCAAGGTAAGCATAAAGTTTTGCGGATGTTATTGGGTTCCAGTAAACCATGGCTTCATAGTAATTCTTTCTAAAACTTTCTGGCTTATGGATTTGTTAAATAAGGACCATATTTCTGTGTAGAAAAGGAGGATAAATCTGTTCTGGCAGACTTCAGCGTGCCTGTGCATGGCTGTATGCTTAGGAGTGGGGTACTATATCCATACCCATTATGGAGTAGTGGAAGTTGAAGGAGACTGGCTGGAAGCAGTGAAGACTCGCACAATAGGTTTTATGTTGATGCTTTTATTCTTCAAATAAAATTAAAATAATTTGTCTTGAAGATCTGCTGTGTTTAAAAAAAAAAAAAGGCATTTAAAAAGAAAAAAAATAATATCGGAGAGCTTTTTGTAACAGTAATATACCCTGTTTCCAACCTTCTTTTGGAACAGAAAGTATTAAAATGTTTAGCTAAACTTTTAACTATTTTCCTAAATAAACAGAATACTTAAAGCCAAAATATTTGTGTCCAAGTTTTCAGTTATATGAGCATCTGCTGTGTTTATAGCTGACCCCAAACCTGTTGACCCCAAACCCATTGTCCTAAGGGCTATGTCCTGTTTCCAGGTGTAAGCCTGTTTCCTGGGACATAAGACAGGGGTGTTCCGTGCCATGTCCTGCCTGATCTACAACTACTTTCTTGTTTTGTGGATTACTGGGGCCCCCTTAGTACTTGGTGCTGGTTAACCAGTTAAGTGAACCCTGCATTTTGGTTCATGTTAGGGTTCATCCTATTCATCAGATGAAGGTGTTCTTCCCCTCTGTCTAGAGTACCTTCTGGCCTTGTGGATTTGGCATGGCTGATGGTCTCCTTCAGTAGTTCGTATGCGTTGATTGGTTTCGTTTTCTGACTTCCCTTGAAGCAGTAAAGCATCTCTGAGCACAGAGAGGGTGGATGGTTGCATCTTGCCTGAGCCCCTTACAAACAGTGGCCATCCACTTGCCCGTCTTTGGGGGTAAGTCACCTCATCCTACAGTATGAGTTCCATTTGTTAATGCTTTTAAGTAGATGGTAGTTTTCCTCTTTGTTTAACAGTATGGAAAATAGAAGATTTCTTGTGGAACTTTACAGTAACAAATATTCACTGAGAACATGACCCCTTCCCCCTGCCTCTCCCAAGGGAACACAACTCTACTCCAGTTTGATTTTCATGTCTCTATTGCTCATACTTTGCCTAGCAATCCAGCGCTTACATTTATTTTTCAAGTGCCAAACAGTTATTTTGAGGGGAGAAGAATTCTGGAAAGTTGGATGAAAAATCAGCTCATTTCAGATTGGGTATTTGCTAATATTTAAGATATACCTGCCAGATTTTCTTGTCTGTAGAAGCTTTCTTTTGCAGAAGGGTGAGAATCTCCTTGGACTAATGACTGATGGAGTTTTATATTAAGCTAATGATTGCTGGCTTTCAGTAAATTATTCTCTACCTTTTTTTTATAAGAAAAAGTAGATTTTTTTTTTTTTACTGCATTCCATGAAGATCCTGATATATATTTTACCAGTTTAAATGAAACAAAAATGAACTGGCAAGATTGATACTTAAAACAAATCTACAGTTCATCAGGAATACTTTGTCAGATAGTTGTTTGTAAATGTGTCCCTTTCTTATGCATGCAAAAGGGTTTAAAGTATTCTGTGAGCACTGAGGTCTTTTATCCCTTCTGTTGCTTATGGAATACTAATGAAAGTAATGTATGTGCATCATGTGGAAAATATGTTGGCAGACAGATACCTGCAGTGCCTTAAATGCTTTGGCGTTGTCTTTGTTTAATCAGCGTAGTTGATCCCTACTTCCCCTAGAGGTTTATACTTTCAGAATAAGATCAAAGGTTTATATGAAAATTTAAGCAAAACTAGAACTCACTTATTTTAGAGATGAATGAATAGATAAACAAAAGCTTAAAAATAAAACCTTAGGCACTCGTATCTAATATAAAATGTCTTGTAGGAACAATAATTATGGTAGTTATATATATTTAAAAATCAGACATCTGAGATGTTAACAGAAGAATTTCCTGAAATTAAGTACCTATCTGATTAAACTTTTATGATATGTTTTCATGGTGCTTTCTAGAAGAGTAGCTGTTTTATGTTGTGTTTGCATGCTTTCTTAAATTGATAGGCTGACTTGGCATAGAAAATACTCTTTGAGGAACAGAAAAAAAAAACAAAACAACCAAACTGTTAAAGTAACAGTTAAAATATCCATTACATTTTTTTGAGTATTCTGTCTGCCTTTCTGTGGCACTGATTTTTTTGTTACCGTTTATGTCTGCTTAAAATGGTATGGAGCAAGTTGAGTGGCTGTTCCATTGAAGGCTGATTCCAGTAAATGTTTAGTGGAATAGAGAAAAAAGCCTGGGAGTAGCAACAGTTACAATGATGATGCAGATGTGGTATCCTATTGCTGAACAGAAAATACTTAAACGGAATGGTTTCAGTAAAACTACAGGGAAACCAGAGTACAAAGCAATTATATTAAAAAAGGTTTATGACCAAACCCAAAACATCTCTCAGTAATGTTTTCTGAAAATTGTTCATGCCTCTTTATAAGAGGTGAATTTTGATGTGTTAATATTTTATCTCTACTGTATGGCAAAATAATGATTGTTTTGTTAAGATAATTTCACAATACTTATCCATTGTCATGTCTTTGCAACTGACACCATACTTCCTGTTTAGTAATTGCTTGCTACTGAAATATCAAGGACTGGCTCTGCATTTGTAGTTGGAACATCACCAGTAAATGCAGTTGGATTCAGTCTGATGATGCTTCTTATGTGTGTAAAACCTTTGCTGTAGTGTTGCAGTGACAGTATATTTCTTTTTCCCTGTAATTACGAATTTAGGAGGAGCATGGAGAGTTAGTTTCTAAGAAAACTGAGCTTTACTTCTCTGAAAATATTTGGGTAGACAGGCTGTGCGTACATCAGCTAAGTGCTGCTTATGTGAGCGTACAGCTAAAGTTTGAGTATCTGTGTTAATGAAATAGTAGATGGGCTAAAATATATGGTAGAGGGTTTTCCACAGGACAGACTTAACTTCTTGTTAAAAATTATTCCTGCACCTAAGCAGTATAGCATGCTGTCTGTTCATGGCATGTCCGGCCATCTTCTAGATTTTATCAGTTAGGGTTTGTAAGTACCAGAAAGTTGTGCCCTTTTCAAAACAGCAACTTTTTTTTTTTTTTTTTTTTTTTTTTTTCCTAAATATTCCAGAACAGTATATTTACATTCAAGGGAAATGTTGAAAGTTAAAATAGACACTGAAGCATTTATCTTCAACTGAATTTCTTTAGTAACTTGTAAAATAAATTTGGGATATTTAATTTATCTGCCTTGAGTATAATGAGGTCAATAGGCCTCCATATTCCTGAACTCTACAACACTGCAGTGTGGTTTGGAATAAGAGACTCTGCCTACTGAGTTCACAGTTGTCTAAGAAATGTGCCAGAATTGTGACGTGTTTCTATTAAGCTTTCCTTGGTTATTTTCTCAATTTTTATGTATTTTACAATGGAATTAAGAATGCACGTTGCAGCCGTCATTCATTTGTGACCACAGAAAATTGGAACTAGTCAGTTATGTGCATCAAAATTGTATTTGAAACAGTTACTTTTGCTGTTCTAACAAGAGGCTTTTCCTTTCTTTTGGATAAAATAGGAAACAGGACCAAACATCTTTTGTATTCTAACTTTTCTGCATGTTATGTTCATCCTGTTGGTAGAAGTAATGTGTTATGAAAGCTACACGAGGCTGCAGCTCTTACTACAAAACAAAGTCCCTATACAGGCAAATCCTAACTACTGTCTAGTTCCAGGTTTGCAGGATTGTATTACATCGGCCACTAAATGTCACAAATTTCAGGAGGAACTCGCTGTTCTTCCAAAATGTAAATTAAGGAACCCTTCCCCCTCACTCTTGCAGTCAGTAGATAATAGCGTTACTATCTGAAGCTGCGCATACCGGGGAGTAGAATTCTGCCTGAACTACAAAGAGCTCATCTCGAGTCTACTTGCCACAGCATGTTTTTGAAGTCTTTTGTGTAATAGCAACTGATTTAAAAGCATATTTTGTTGAGGGAGAAATACTGTACGTCATAAAATAAGGTGGTCAGGTTTGTTTCTAATGTGTGTGAGAACATTAAATCTTATGAATATTGACGTTAGTCCAAGAAAAGATAGATTAATTTAAAATTTATTTTAGTTTTCCTCAAAAAGATATGGATAAGAAGATGGATGAAGAGCAGCCTTTGACTGTGTGTAACCAGTACCCTAAAGAAGCAGTGAGGAAACGCCAGAATTCGGGTCGAGGTTCCAGGGGCAGCGATTCTTCCAGGTCCTCCAGGAAAAGCTTCAGGCTGGACTACAGGTTAGAAGAGGACGTAACAAAGTCAAAGAGAGGCAAAGATGGGAAATTTGTCAACCCATGGCCAACGTGGAAATCGCCAACCTTGCCAAATATTTTGAAATGGTCCCTGATGGAAAAAGATAACAGCAGGGTGCCATGCTCAAAGCAGGTAAATACTTGCATGTTTTCTGTTCTGGATTTAGACTGCTTTTACCTCTACTCTAATCAATAAAATAGGACAGTTTCTAACTAATATTTATCAGTCACCTTTAGGTATTTTTCTGGGTTTATTATCACTTTTTTACTTTCAAAAGGTGTATGAATACTTCCTGCCTCTTTATTTTTTTTTCTCCTTTCTGTATAGTTCCACACTCTTTGATTTATGTAGCCCAGTTTATATTTACAAAACTGAGAAGAACAGCCCCCTAGCTCAGTCATAAACTACAGTTACACTTTTTTAATAGGTATTGCATTATGAGGTGTATTATTAACATCATTCATATTGCCTGAAATAGCTGTGACATCTCATTTTAAAAATTTTGCATATTTTTCCCAAGACTTCGTTTACTACATACAAGCTTTTAATAAAAATGCAAGCAATAACTGCTGTCATTTACATAGAAAATGTTTGCTAATGTTCTTCTGTTTCAGTACACCAGGAGAAAAAATTGCATATGTTAAAAATAACCTGAGCAAGTATTTGTACCAAAATACTAAAGGTGTCGTGCCAGTTTACTGGGAAACACCATGATTTGTGCTTGGTGTAGTGCTTCTGTCAGACATTACATATAAAGCAGGAGGCAGAGGAAACAACCTCTTGAGAGAAGCTTCATTTCCAAGAAGAGTAATGGATACTGGAAAGTCATGGGTCAGCTTTGCAGCCGTAAGAAGCATTATGATGGCTACAGTTTTGACAAATACACTGAGAAGTACCTCAGTGTATTTGGGTGCACAACTGGGAAAAGTACTTTTGAATAAACAGGTGTTAATGCTTTTAAGCACCCAAGGGGACGTACATATAAGCTATGAATCTTACAGTTGGTATTTAGCAATGAGTTTACACTTTCCATTTTTATCTTTTGTGAATTACCTGTGAAGGAAGGAATTTGATCAGCTTTATGGACAGGAAAGGTGTGTGACATGATGGGCGGAGGTTTGGGGCTGCCTCTTTACATATGTGGCATGGAACATGTTTAAGTTATAAATAATCATGTCTGTTCTATGATAATAACTTGACTTCAGAAAGAAGCACAGCAAATTTATTCCGATCTTGGGACCTCTTCCAATAATTTACTGTTTTTGATTTGGTGTCCTGCTTCTAGACATTATCTGAACCTTCTAGTAGTACTGGTGGTTGTGCCTCAATGCGTACAGCTTCCTAGGCAGTCCATTGTAATGCTTTGGCCACATTTGTGTAAAATTCACACCTTGATGTTTTCAGTTGCTTTTGCCGGTTGCCCTATTCCCTACGTGTGCAACACGTTTCCTATCTTGCTGGCACCAGTCAGAAAGCTGGTTGCTGCCTGAAGTACCTCTAAGGCAGCACTGAGTTGTACGACAGAGTGCTGAACACGCAGCTCAGATGGCAGTGGAAAAGTGCAGCACTCCTCTTTACAGATTATCCCTGCAATAAAGGATTATTACAAAGAAATCTACACTGTACCAGTTGTAAAGCTGTCTTTCTGACCCAGCTGGGATTAATTTTGCACTAATTTTATTGCTTTGTATATGACATTTTTTTAATTAAGTGCCTGCAAGTATTCAGGAGCTTAGTGTAGTAAATCTGAAATAGAAAGACCTAGCTAGGGATCAATGAAATGCACTTCTTGAGTCCTCAGCCATTTTGATGCTTGTTCCACTTATGTTTGTTCCACACCTAAATCAACCTGTAAAGCACTTCTGAGCTTGTTTAAAATTCAAACTAAGAGCTCCATCCTTTATTTAACACTGCTAGATACCATTTCCTTTGAGCAGACTCCTACTTCAATTTCCACAGTGTGTATCCCTAGTGATACCCTGCTGTGGTGGGCAGGTCCAGTTTCTGTACCAAGTGCTTTGCATATGTAAAAAAACCCAAACATATTATCCAGGATATGTACTGCACTGTGTAAAACCTATATGTATTATAATCATGCCTTCACAACAAGCCTATATCATAATCCAGAATGCGTAGACTTCTTGTCTTTTCATTACAGGCTTTATTAATAACTTTTTCTTCCACTGCTGTTGGAGTATCTTTAATTATTAGTTGTTAGATCAACAGGTTGGATTGTTCTCCGTTCTGTAAAATCCAGTGGTATTACACTGTACACTAAGCACCAAAAATCCTAAGCTAATTAACTAGTCTTACCAAAGCCAGTCATGTGTTTCTTCTTGCTTTGCATTAGGAAAGAAAGAGGAACATGGGAGAGGGTGAAGGGGCACAGCAAGAGGAATTTTTGTGTTATTCCAGTGGTAAAGATAAGACAGTATCAGGCATATTTTGCTTCTATTGGTAGCTGATTTGACATTAATGCCATATTTCAAAGATCTGTTACAATTCTTGTAGTATTAATATGATTCTGGTTCGTCTGACAGAGAACAAAATATACTATAGCAGGATAAAAGTTCTGTTAAGATTATATATTTTGTTCATTATGTTGTTTTATCCTGTTGTATGAATTTCAAGAATTTCATATGAAGTATTCTGCCAATAGAACTTGTGTTTTAGTTTGAAGTCTTGTAGTTGAGCAATGAGTCCTTACTGCTTTAAAAGGTAATTCTGGGGATTTTAGTGTATTTTTGTAAAATACTAAAAAAATCCCAAACAACCCCAAACACAAACCCCATGCTCTGAGAAGTAATTTCTTTAGCTATTTCGCTGTGTGATTTACTATGACAGCTCAACAAAATGCCTGATTTTGGATCTCATCCTCTGAGGGATCATTAATTTGGATCAGAAGCCTGTATACCTCAGACCTGTAGATCTCATACAGAGTCCGTTGTTACGTTGACTTTGTGCTCTTGGTTTGTCTTGGACTTCTGTTCACAGAATTCCATTTAAATAGATCAGGATAGCAGTTGTTCACATTGTTCTGCTCTATTTATCAATCTTCCTGTCTGTGTGTCCTTTACAAATAAATGCCTTTTATAGTGATTAGGGCTACCTTTAAATCAAGACAATTTTATAGGGAAAGCAAAAGCTGCACACCCAAGCAAAACAAAACAAGGAATTAATTTGCCACTTCCCATCGGTAGGCAGGTGCTCAGCCATCTCCAAGAAAGCTGGGCTCCACCACACATCATGGGAAGATAAACACCATCGTTCTGAACAGCGCTTCCCTTCCTCTTTCTTTCCCAGCTTTTTATTGCTGAGCACAACATCATGTGGGCTGGGATATCCCTTTGGTCAGTTTGGTGTCAGCTCTCCTGACTAGGTCCTTTCCCAACTAATCACGCACCCCCAGCCTACTGTCTTTGATGCTTTGTGAGCACTGTTCAGCAATATCGAAAACATCAGTCTGTTATCAACACTGTTTTCAGCACAAATCCAACACGTGGCACCACAGGAACTACTAGGAAGAAAAGTAACTCTATCTTAGCCCAAAATAGTAAAATATGTTGGAGTCCCAGTTAAGAACTCATTATCACATCTGCAGTATTGTTTATTAATATTGCATGAAACTAACTTTAAAAAATACTTTGTGTTAAATGTCAGCAAAAATAAAGTGAATTCATTTAGAGTTCTCAGAATAATTGGTACTCTACCTCTAAAAACAACTACTTAAAGACAGTATGTTCCATAAAAAAATGTGCTTACCTAAATTGCATTATGACAATTAATTATTAAAATTCATATCTGAGTTTGTTTTATATAATCAGATTTGTTGACTTAACCACATGTAATTTAGTGGGTTGTTGTAATTTCCATTTCCCACTTTTTTCTTTTGATTGAAATATCACAGTATAAGCCATTTTGTGGTTCAGATTTCTGCCGACAGTGTAGTTCCCATGTACGTAGAATGAAATAAAGAAAGTGATGCTTCTTTCTTGGAGAAGCAGCAGTTTGTCTCAGTTTAGTACTTATAATTTGTTAGTTATTATATGAATTAAATGACTGTATTGTACTACGCTTATATTCAGCTTTGTAGAAGGTTACCTATTTCCCGTTCCTGGAGACAGTAATGAACCTTTTCCAGTAGACATTAGCTCTCAGAAAAAGCAATTTCATTAATATTTTATTAGTTACAGTAGACTTGCAGGGGAGTGGAGGTGCGTTTTTGTTTTTTCCCAACATATGCCCTCCAAATCAATAAAATATTGTGGAGAAAGTAACTTTAGTGAAGCTGTCAGGATTGCTGCGGCAAGGGAAATCCTAAACTGTCACAGCATCAGCTGGACTTTTAAGGGAGCGGGAGGTCAGCTCTGTATAAGCTCCCTGATAGCATAATCTGCTGTCCTAGAGCTAGAGGATGAGAGCAGCAACCACTGCTGGGAAAACTTGATTAGGAGCCAGAAGTGCAGGGACAGCTGAGATTACCAGGGAGAAGAGAGTGTCAGGAGTCTGCAGAAGATGCTTAATAGAAGAAAATTCTTCTCAGTGTGAGATGTTCAGACCAGAACTATTTGGGAGCAGAGCTTTGGCCACTGTGGCATAGCTGGAGATGCTCGAGAATTCTGAATCTTTTTAATAGGAAAACTCTTACTTATTACAAATAAAATGTCTGCATAAGCATCTCAACCGAACTACAGTGAAGAATGTAACTCCGGTTCAAAATGAGATGATGAGTTTCAGTAGATAACGTACAGCCATCGCCTCCTTTGTGCCAGCTTGAGGCACAAAGAGTAAAACTTGGAATCCGATCGAGCTGAAAGCTGTCTATTTCCCTCCTCTAGATTAAAGTTCAGCTAGATCAGTTCTCTGAGCCATTAGACTTGAGTGGGGACTGCGTAAGTATTCACACTGGAACAAGAAGGGAGGTGGGGGAAGGTTTGAATAACTTTGGTTACACAGGAGTATGGATTTAGGTTCATTTGAAGTCATTCATGGGACGGCATCTTGAACATACAGGGAGATCAGTATAGTGATTTATTCAGTAACAGTTAAAATTTAATTATCTTGAAGGCTTCAATAAAGCATGAGAAACATAGCTAAGTGCCTGAAGGTCTCTCATAAAAATGAGTTTGTGTTTTACGAATGCTCTTTGAGTTATTGGCAAGGTAGGAAGACAGAATTGTGAAAACTAACATTAGCCAAGCGAGGTTAACCTCTGTGTGCTGCTTCTCTGCTTCCCTGTGTAATGGGGAAAGAGAGAGGGTCTGCTAAAGGCTAATAGAGCTTGGGGGATGGGATGCATCATGTAGCTGCATAAGCTAAACTTGAGCATTTGTTAGAGTAACAGTCTGTGTGTGCATGTGTGTGTACATATATATATATATATATATATGTATTCTTCTCCAGGTCAGGAAGGCCGACTGATTGCAAAGCCTTTCCCAGGATGCTATTAGTGCCTTGCAATGCTTTCAGACTCTCTTTTTCTATTAGTAGGTCTCCTGGCCTGATGGGATACTCTCAAACTTCGCTTCTCTCTCTTGACAGAGAAGTCAAAATGTTACAAAAACTTAAGGTGAAACGAGGAGGAAGTAGCTAGGGAAATGCTCATGAAAAAGGCATCTGCTTTGTGTTGCAGTTCTCTGCTTGCCTAAAAATATAAGCAAAATGCCAATCTTGACTGTAGTGATTTGTGCCTTGTGTGCAGTTTTTGTTCCACGGCCAAGTACATTCTGAAATCTGACGCCTATTGTGGTTTTTTTTTTCCTAGGAGCTCGATAAAGAGCTTCCAGTGTTACAACCGTACTTTGTTCAAAAGCCAGAACATGCTGGGAAGACAGGAACTGGTATGCGAGTGACCTGGTTGGGACATGCCTCAGTTATGGTGGAAATGGATGAACTGATATTTCTTACTGACCCAATCTTCAGCCAGCGAGCTTCCCCTACTCAGCTGATGGGACCCAAGCGCTTCCGTGGACCTCCGTGCACAGTAGAGCAGCTCCCCAAAATAGATGCAGTCATGATCAGCCACACCCATTATGATCATTTGGACTACAACTCTGTAACGAGTTTAAATGAACGCTTTGGGAGTGAGCTGCGCTGGTTTGTGCCTCTGGGGCTCTTGGACTGGATGCAGAGATGTGGTTGTGAGAATGTGATTGAACTGGATTGGTGGGAAGAGAACTGCGTTCCTGGTCATGATGCAGTAACGTTTGTCTTCACCCCTTCTCAACATTGGTGTAAAAGGACCGCCACAGATGACAACAAGGTTCTTTGGGGCAGCTGGTCTGTCTTGGGACCTTGGAATAGGTTTTTCTTTTCAGGAGATACTGGATATTGTGTTGCTTTTGAACAGATAGGCAAAAGGTTTGGACCTTTCGATCTTGCAGCCATCCCCATTGGAGCGTATGAGCCAAGGTATGAAAATCAAAGTTTGATCAAAATACATAAATGAAATTACATACCAATGACAAAAAGTACACCCAGAAGGGAAAACTGTGCATGTACTTTGCTATGAATATTCAACAGAATATAGAGGCAAAAGAAACAAATTGCTGAGGCAAAAGCGCATTGCTGAACGACCGAAAATAAAAGCAGGCAATTGGAAGATGGAGCAGAAATGTCTTGGATGCTTGCCTGTGTATGTGTGATGGTCTTGGGGAGTTTTTTTCTTCAGTCTTAAGCACAGCAAGGATGAATCAGCTGATTTTCTTCCATGAAAAGTGTTGAGTAAAAAATTGGAATTGCTTTGTGGCTTTTTTCCAAAATAGCATCACTTAATCCAGCCCGTTTTAGATGCATGCAGGTTGCTGCATTTTTCTCTGACTTCAGGCTTTATGCCATTTTTGCAACTTCTCTGGATATAAAGATGACTCCTCTATGGAGTGTTAAAGATCTAATTGCTTAGGCATCTGTATCCTACTTATGATGGGGCATCTAAATGTTCAGATGGCAACACTCATATAATGCTGGAAGCAAAGCATGTATAGGCTGGGAAAGGAAGGTAGGAATCTGAATAACCTGGTAAAAATCCGGTAGCTTTCAGGAATTGCCCGGCTCTCTCTTCTGCTTTACCTCCATTCCCTTAGGCTACCTTCTGAAGCACAGGCTTTTTGGTGTATGCTGCTAGCATGAAACTTTTTTCGGGGATGGATTTAAATCTATGGCCTTAAGGCCTCAAGGCACCAGCAATATAGAATATGTCCTTATTATATCAAAAATATCGATAAGAAAAAGCCCAAGTGAAAATGGGACTGAAATACATGAACTGCTGGTTTGTGGGTATGTTGGTATAATCCAGTTTATTGATTTTGAGTGTTCTGTATGTTGTCCAGACATACATGCTCCATAATTTTTATTAGGTGAGCATATATATATATATACACTTCTTTTTTGGTCTTTGCAACTTACCCAATGAAAATAAAGAACGGATCTTGCACTGAGTTAGGTGACACCAAAAAATTACTTTGTGTTTTGCTAGGTGGTTTATGAAATACCAGCACGTGGATCCTGAAGAAGCTGTGAGAATCCATATTGATGTTCAAGCAAAGAAGTCTGTAGCAATTCACTGGGGGACCTTTGCTTTAGCAAATGAGGTAAATTTCCTGGGTACACCATCTTTAAAGAAGCTTTGCTCATGCAGTCTAAGCTATGTATCTCTACATGTATCCTTAAAATGTAAACTTTGTATGAGTGAAAAGCTGTTACTATATGTTCTGCAGTTCCAAACAATGCTTAGCTTTCCATAACCAGTTACATAAAATATTTCCACAGTTAAGATTAATTTGAAAGTACAGAGTAAGCAAATGTGGAAGATTTCTGATACTTAAAACCTGAGCAACGTGAAAGGGAGGGACACATAGGCAATAATAAAAATAAGGCAATAAAAAAACCTTAGTGCATCACTTGGAGACAGTGAGAATTGCATGCCTGTAGGTCAGGACAGGATCTATTCATAACATCTTTCTAGTAAATAAATTGCATAGTATTTTCATAAATACCAGCAAGAATATGACAAATGGAGTTACTCTGAGTTGCTGATGTTTGGGTTTTTTTTCAATTTTTTTTACCACACCTCCCCCTCCCCGCCCAGTCCTAATAAGGTTACCCAGGTACCTTCACAGTGACAAAAAGCAGTGAAGTATCTACATGTGCCACCTTGTCTGGTAGCTGTTTCTCAGCTTTGTCTTTGCATCAGTTGCACCACTTTCTCTTATAATTCAGTCCTGATGCTGTTTTCTATGTTTACCTGATATGTCATGTTTTACTTAATATTGGATATAACATTTTCTATCCATGATGTTTCCATTAAGCTGTGTCACTAGTGCCCACGGTACAAATGGCACTGTCTATTTAGAAGCACAAAACAAATGAAAAAAAGGATTATTTCCCCCTTATGATGCCTTTTGTGAAATGCAACAAATACATAGTGAAGTCCCTTTGGGGGGACGCCACTGCAATGGCACTAGCTTTTGAACAGTAAAGCTGAGAACTTGGCTTTACAAAGCGAGGGAAAGCGCCACCTGCTGAGCTGCTGACACCTCCTCCTCTTCCTGTCTTTCTGCTGCTGAGGGACCATCCAGTTCAATACGTTGAAGACAACTGAATTTTGGATGATAGATTGTGCCTTGCTAGTTACTCTACAATTGTAAATCAGCATTTGTATAATTTAAAAACTGAAAATGGAACCAAATAGTTTAATTTGACATATATCCTCTCCCCTCCCTGACTTACTAGACTAAGTTTAATATGTAAACCATCTCTTGTTTAGAGCAGTGATATTTTTTTCCCCAAACGTTGCAACGGTATCTTTTCCCTTATATTATTCTTATTTTTCCAGTATTACTTGGATCCTCCAGCTAAACTGAACGAAGCTCTTAAAAGATACGGCTTGAAAAAAGAAGACTTCTTTGTCTTAAACCATGGAGAGTCACGGGACTTGAGTACAAATGATGGGTTTGAATAAAGAAACAGTAGCTGTTCCTTGTAAGACCTGCTTGATTTGAAATAGCCATTAATGTTACAAATACTAATTATGATGTACTTACAAAATAGATTTTTTGGAGCGAATTGGATTTTTAGATGCCATGTTTGTCAGTTTCAGAACTAAAACTTGCATACAAGTTTCATGCTAAATTTTACTAATCATATTGTTTATAAATTTTGAGAGGTGATCTAAAGACTGGTTACTATATAAGGTATTGTCGGGGAATAACTTGCAATTTCAGCTCTTAGGTACACCACTGATGAATTACTGTTTTTTAAAAAAACCCTTCATCTTGCCTGCAGCAGCAATAACCATTTCAGCAGGACATATTCTCGGTCAAGGGCTGACTTGAATTAGTCATTGTTAGAACATCATCTGTCACCTGTAAGTCATTAACCTTCAGGTTATGCCCTGTACCTCGATAGCTTCACGGTATGTTTTGTAGGGTGGAGTCTTCCAATACGGCTGTGTTGTTAAAGCACAAGCACAGGAAAATACTACTTTTACTGAATGCTTCTACATTTTCATATATTGATGAGCCACAAAAGCTGAACTTTACAATGATGTAAAGAAATGTGCCTTTTAAAGAGAAGGATAATTTAATATTGCATCACTGATATGTAAAACTTACTGCTGGCCAGAGTATCTGCACACTTTCATTGTTTTATTGGTGTTTTCTAAGTTAGGCCTGAATGTGTCCAAGGTAACTTTCCTGTCAAATGCGGTACATGAAATGGCAGACTCCCTTAATGGCACTTGTCTTTGCAGTGACTCAGCCTACTACTAAGTATATATATTTTATTTTTTTTTAAGTGAAAAATCTTAAGCAAGGGCTGTGGTATTTTTTCTTGTAGCTTCCCTATAATTTTAAAGTTGAATAAGAGATTGCAACATTGTTCAGTATTGTAAAACTTGGCTAAATATATCTGTATCAAATTGCCATACTAATTTACAGAATTAAAGCCTATTGTTGCCAATAAAAAGGGTTGTTATTCTCCTTCATAATTCATTGGCAAATAATGTTTTTTGTTTGAGATTTGTTTTGGTCTATAGGATACGCATATTTGTTTTGCTGTTGCTGTGCATTACATTTTAAGTTCATACTTCATGAAGATAAATAAAAAAGAAACATAATTTCCCTGGAATTTAAAGACATCTTTAACTTCTGGTAACCAATGAAAACCCGCTAATGAGATTTCATGCTAGGAGCAAACTTAAGTAATCTTTTAACTGTTGAAAGTTGTCTTTAAAAGTTTGTATTGGAAAGTCCTAGAACTCTTATAGGTCTTAATATCCACAAAGGATAGCACAAGGAGGCAAAGATCAGTAGTCCAAGTTCGTGCTGAGGAAGGGTTCTGGAACAGAGGATTACACTTGCATGTAAGAAAAAGTAGCTTATATTCCTTTGGTGGGATTCATATGTGACAACATTTCTTTGTTTGAAAAGGTAATTCTAGTATGGTCTAGATGTATTCAGAATTTGTTCAAAACTGGTTTAAAACTACTGTCGGTCATTCATTCGGTGTTGGCTTTGGGAGGATATTGCAGATGAAGTCTATATTGGGTCTTGTATTTACACTATAGCGTCAATAGTAACTTGGATAATATAATGTATATTATATGTTCATAATACTGTGGAGGACACCAAGCTGCAGGATGTTCTGAATACTTTGAAGCACATGGTTAAAGTTGAAGTTGGATTTGTTGTGGTTTTGTTTTTTTCAATATTCAAAATCATCAGTAGACTATTCTGTAAAACTCTGTACTTGAGAAAGAAAGAATGACGCTAAAACGCAGAACACCTAGGTAAGCAGCCACATAGCAGAGTAATACTGACTTACAAGACTAAATGTGAGTAATAGGTTTTGGTTTGGACCTATTAATTCACAACATTTATATGTAGAACAGTGACTATGCTTTGCTTGGTATTGCTAAGATTCTATCTATCTGGGGTGTGGGTTAGGAGATAAAATTAGACACATTTGCGTGAAGACACTTTAGAGAGTCTTGCATGTTTCACGAACATCTCAACAACATTATTCTATGAATAAAGCATTTAAAAATAGGTATGTCTACACCAGAAAAAGGAGACTGAGAGAACACACTAAGAAGTTTTGATGTATTTTTAGAACAGGGTACAACGGTCACTTGTTTCTATTAGCTATCAAAGCAAAGGATAAGCAATCTACTTTAATTGTCAAAAAGATATTTGAAAAACTTTTATTTTGGTTGAAGAACATGGAGAGGGACAGCTAGACATCTCTGTTGCCGAGCTTAAGAAAAACACATCTCAGATATACCTAGAACAGACTAGTCAAAAGTTCTTGTGAGAAGAGAAAGATGGGATTGGTAAATTCTTAGTGTTTAACCTAGCCTTTATTTTTCTTTGTTAAATATAGATGCAGAAACAAATGAAATCTACAAAAAGTGGCAGATCTTTAAGTGATTTTTAATGTAACTCACTAAATACAAAATAAACAGTGGTTTTGGAGCACTGGGAAGGAGTAAGGGATGCTCATTGTCAGCAACTGTCAGGATTCTGGCTGGGAATTACGCCAACTTCTATTTCTGCCTTAAATTGTATTGCTGATGTGTTAAAACTACTGATGCAGATAAATTAGATACATATAGCTTTACCCCTGTATTGATCACAGCATAGGTATGTTGTATTTTCAAGGTCACATTTTTCTTGCCTGTTTCAGCTATTTGCAAAGTCACCTACTGAAAATAAATAAATAATCGGTTGAATTATAGAGAGCAGAGTGAGTACGTTAACTTACAAAGATGAAGCACCCGGTAACAGTTGAGGCAATACAGCTCTCAAAAACACTATGAGGTGGAAACCTTGTATTTTAGCCTTCACATCTGACACTTTTTTTTACTTACTTACTTTTATGATGCAGTGTTCAGGAAATTTTAGTTGTCTCATTTTAGTGTGAAGCGTTTTCTTCATGTCTTATGTTCCCCAATGAAACTTTCCTCAGGTTCTTTTACAATGTGTATTCCACTTCATATTGAGTTAACACTGGATTGATGACTAGAACTTTATGGGGGATAACTCAACAGAAGCACTTATTCCAATGGTGTTCTAGTTGCAGAAAAAGGAGTAAAGCTTCCCAAGGAAAGCAGGCTCAGGGGCTGCTTCGAACACGAAGCTTTTGTAAAAATATGTATGCTACTGCTCTTGTAGACTTTTTTATAAAGATGACAATGTTGAATTACAGTTGCAGATAATCTTTGACTCATAATAAAATATTATGAAAAATGCATAGTCTTTCCTTAAAGTGACAATTCTAAAGCAAGATAAAATCCTTTTGATTTTTATCAAGTGTAGAACCTTGCACAGTTGTGGTTAACTGCACTGCTGTTTGGCTAAACGGAATGGATATACTGAGCATGTGAGAACGTAGTTTTAGACTGTATTTATGCAGGTAAGGTGAAAGAACATAGGCAGGGTAACTTTCCTATGCAGTTTTCATTGAAAATACTAATTTTGTAGGAAGGCAGTGATATTTTGATATTGTTTTTATTTAACATTTTCTAAGATTTGCCTATACCCATTTAGTAGATAGGTTAATAAAATGTAAATGCCTGATGTCTAATTGCTAAATCCCTAATGCACCATTCTGTAGAGATTATTCAGCAGTTGTAAATATTTACGGCAACAAAAATTCTTTATGACATTGAGAAGAATATTTCAACTCACTATACTCATCCATTTAAAATGTTCGCCATATGTATGAAAGTTTTTGTGTTTTAAACCATTCCTCCCCCTTTGTGTACATGGACCAGCTGTACAGTGGTTTTTCAGCTGTTGCTTTTATCTTTGCTAGTAAAACACCTGTTATGCTCTCTCTATTAAATTGCATTTTCTTTTCTACTAACTGATTTGTGCCTAGTAATATGGCAGTATTTGTTATGTTTTTGGGTTGTTTTGTTGTTTTATTGTTTGCTTGTTGGGAGTTTTGTAGAATAGCATTCCTAAGACTAGATATTTTCATCAGGTCAGGCTGAAAAAAAAAAGTCATTATTGGGTTAATATTCTCACAACTTGCTCTTTCACTTCTGTATCAGGGTGATGCAACAAAGATGCCATTTTCTGAGCAAATGGGGTAGAGTTGCTGCAGAATGTAAAGAAAATTGAATCTTCACTGTATTGGTCCTGAATCATGGTGCCATCTTCCTTGTTCACGTTCTTTTTCAAGTTTGCTGCAAACATCAGGGCTCTAAGCAAAACATCTCTGTTTATACAGTTGTCAAAAAGTAACAGCAGTGATGGCACCTAGGATATTCAAGAAATAATCCATGTAAGTACATGTAACTAAATCTAACTTGAAAAAATGGGGAAAAAAAATCTGCACCTAAACCACCTAAAAGACAAATCCTATGAAGTACCAGAACTCCATATTCTGGGAAAGCCTGCCAGAAACTTGCACAGCACCTACATTTCCTCTTGAGAAAAGACTGGCTTGTGCATCACAGGCTAATAAATGCTTTGTATTTCCAATCTTTAAAATGTAACTGTCCTGAAAATTCCCATTTGAAAGACAGGATCTGCTTTTCTTCTCCATAATGTTGCTTTTGCCCTCTGCACTGATCTTAATGTTTTTATGTGAACAGATCTGATAGAGAAAAGGGTACACTTTTAACAGAGCTCTGAATATTTAGCTACCCTAATCTTTTGTTACTATTCAAAAGCTGATAGTTTCTAGACTAGCTGTGCTCACGGCAGATAGATCAAAAATACAAGCCATGGCATATTTTACAAAACTTTCTCTGGGGAGAGGAAGGAGGCTGTAGCACAATTTCAGACCCTGACTCTGGTTTTGGTGTGAGGAAAAGATAGAATTGAAATGGAGCTGTCCACCAAGGCCAGCGGTAACAAATATCAGATAAAGTTCTCCACAAATACACAAGTAAATGCACAGGGCAAATTGCTTACAGTGCTTAGAAACAACAGTTTTATGGCTGCATTTGAGTAAAGGGGTGGGGATTTCAGTGGAATTTGGTTGTCTCAGGTACAGTGTGTTAGCTATAGAAACAGTTGTTGAAGAGGGTCATTTACAGTACTGGTTGTATTTGACGTTTGTACCCACTCTTCAATCTATATTTTGTGTAACATACAAACGTTCATGGTACTAGGCCTTTGGTGGAAAGGAACGGTGAGAACAGACTTCTGCAAGTTGTCATTGATTATTTAGAATGGTACATGGAAGTATGACCAACTGCCTTCAAGGGCATAGTCCCTGTGACTCACTCTCTGCCAGTACAGTGTCTGTATTACACTCTGGGAGAAAGCTAGCTGGTGAAGGAACGCACACTTTGAGCTACTAATTTTAACTCGGTACTGCCTGGAAGTTTACTCAAAAGTGGCATACATACTTCCAATACATTAAAATTCTCCTATTGCATGCACGTATCTACACACATGTATAAATGCTAAAAATATAACAAAACAGTAAGACTCTTACTTGAGCTCTGAGAAGATGTCTTGTCATGGCTGGGTTTGCAGATAAGTTCACAAGTACTTTCAAAACTTGAATCTGAAATGAGGAACATACAAGTTCACTGCAAGCTCCAAGCCCAGGAAGTACTGCAGTAATGTGCGTCAGCAATGTCAGTGTTGATTTGGAGAGGAAAAGGTTGAATGGGTCAACTGATATCTTGAGTTGTGCACTTCGGTCTTTGGTACAGGAAAAAACCAGAGCTTATAGAGCCACTAACACATACCTACTGAGTATGGACATTTGAGAAGCAAATTTATTTTGACCTAAACATCAAAATAAGGCAAGATCTATGAACAACTCACATCAGGCAAAATACAAAATGCTTTTAACCAACCTCTGAATATTTTAAATACTATGTTTTCAAGTGCAATCAGAAGCATATAGAAACACACCTTTATAGTTTCCTGGACCTTGTGATGGTAACCTTTTAAATAAACACTAGAAAAAGGCCAAGTGCTACTTACTGCAATTAAGTAAAATACGTTTGATAATGTTAGTGGAAATTTGTGCTTTGTAAAACTGGTTTTGATCTGATGGAGCAACTGGGTACATTGATATTGGTGGGACTGTGACATCTTGAATAAATGCTGAATTTGGTCCCTGTTTGAAGCTTTTATCTTTTTTGAATATTACTGTAATTCAGAAATAAGCAGTATTTCCCACTGCAGTCACTAGGGTTGCAAGAGCTGTAATAAGCATAAGAGAACAGAACAGAAATCTGTAACTTGCTTGGCATGTTCCGTAGCGAGATTCACGCATCGATGAAGCCTTTCACATGCAGAGTCTCCTTGCTCTGTGATGCCGCAGCAATGTTTAGCGAGCAGACGAGAATTCCAGAGTTGCTATAGCAAAGGCACAGGACAATAGCAGTACACGCAGTGGTGCTTCGGTAGAGCTCTAGAGCAGTACACGCAGTGGTGCTTCGGTAGAGCTCTAGAGCAGTACATGCAGTGGTGCTTCAGCAGAGCTCTAGCCCAATGGCTCCACCATCAAGATTCCCTTCCTCTCCTCTTATTGGAATTTACAGTGAGAAAGTAATATAGATCTGTATTTTATGGATCTCATGTACTGTCTGCTATCATTAATGAATATATGGTTTTCCTAAGCACAATCTAAACTGTGTAGCAAAAACATTAAAGGAGGCAAGTGAAGCCGCTTCATAAATGGTTTGTAAAAATACACCACCCGGTACCTGTGTCCTTTCAGTTCCTTCTGAAAGCAAATGAAGAAAGCATGGAATGGAATTTATCATTTTATGGTGGTAGTCACTGGTAACAGACATATTTGTCAACAATCTTAGTCCAGCCAGCTGCAGTTCAGAGTTCAGGGGAGCTGACTCAACGTTCCTACAAACTTGCATAATATACACCTGGGGAAAAAGGGAAGGAGATAAAAAGAGAGCATAAAAGTAGTTTCTATTCACAAATAGTATCAGTGACCTAGTGACAGTAAATACCTCTCCAACACTGCTGGCTGACTACATCACGGTTCTTGGAAACAAGAAAATTTTTGTTTTGTCTTAAATATATTCAAATTTTCTATTGGCAAGCCAGAAGTGGATGTTAGAGTTATGCTTACTAACCTACCTGAAGCATAAATTGCTCTGAAAACCCAAGTTGCTTTGACTTCATATCAGAAGTGGCACAGTTGCTTTAAGGAGTTACTTAAAGAACCACTTAACAGCAACTAACATCTTCTTAACTGTTGAGAACAAGCTAAGGATAAGTCTTGGAGTGAAATCTTCCAACTGTGTGGCCCATTCACTGGAGTACTCCTCAGGAACAGTGATGACAACTGACATTAACAGTTAATATTTACCAAACTTTCTTCCGGATGACAGTATAGAATAAATCTTGGAATCCTAGTTCACAAAAGAAATACTAGGCCTTTACCAAAGGAACTGTTTCCTAACTATGTAAATACTTGCTGTTGGCAAGCACTACTTTTAAAAACGCAGCACTAAAGCTGCTGGAAACTACCATGTGCAGTCAATCTCCCTTTTTATGAAACTAATGAAAACACTAGTAAAAATCTTCAAATCTGCATTAGCTCACTGCTTGGATATTTCTTGATCTATTGATTAACCTGATAATGTCAAAAGTGGATGATTTTTTGATGGCTGGTCCTTTCACATCCATAGAATCTAATATATTTACCAGTGGGAGTTGATACCGTTTTTACACACTATGCTTTCACTATTAAAGTATCACCCTGAAAAACTGGTCTCATACAAACCCAGAAGATCAATTACTGTTTTCTTCTCCCTTGCCTAAGGTGTCATGCTAAGTTCAGTCTGCAATTCATCCTATTTAACAACCACTGCTGATGTTCTAGACGTGTTTGGAAATCATCCTGCCTCACATAATTTGACTATAAGCAGCACGATCTCTGTTTAATAGCATTTGGTAAAAGCTGAACACGAGCTGCCAAGTTTCCTAACTATCTTCTAAAAAAAGTAAGTGCCAGTGATGCAATGCATTTGCTGACTAGGATGTCTAACATCAAGACATGGTGGCATCCTGGCTGGTATTTAACAAACACGCTGAAAGCCCCGTACTATCTCCAGGGTCTCAATTATTTTGATTTTTCCCTTTAAGAAACTTACCTGTATCTCTTCCTGATTTTTAATATTCATACTCAAATTATTAAGTGCATTTAGTGCTTTTTCTTTAACTTTTGGAGTGCAGTCTGAGAGCATGCCTCCAATAACAGAAAGACCATCCAAATTTCGGATTATATCCTGAAATATAAAAACAGATATTTAACCAGATTTTTTTAAAAAAATAACTGAATGCTGAAATCTTTCCTGAAAGTTTCCATTTTAACGCAAATGGAATGTGTGAAAGAGGACTTCCAGAACATACTATTTAAAGAGAGTCAGCAGTTATTACTTTATTGCTTCCATTGAAATTAAGGCTAGTCCTGCTTAGGGACAAAGCAGTATTTGATGCTATTTGACAATGGCACAACACCTTTACTTTAAAAATCTGATCGGCAAAGCATGCTTGAAACATTTCAGATTATAAAGAATCAAAGGGAATTATTGCATAATGACTTCATAGAATAGCTGAGCAAGGTCACAGTACCTAAAAGTCTTGACTGAACAGAACAGAATTTCAAGGTGCGGCTTTATATTATGAGTAGAAATTCTAGAACTTTACCTTTTGCATCATGCTTGATTTTATTTTAATCTTTCTCACTTAAAAAACTGCATATTGTTTTCAAGAAAATGGAAAATGAGCCAGTGGGCTTTGGGATTCTGTTACATTCTGTTCCAAGAGATTTATATTAAGGAAACAGTTTTGAGAAACCCAAATAGACAGATATCATAAGCACCATACAAAAAGGAGAAATAAAGAAGACAACAAAGAAGGGTGGGACCCTGGAGGCTAAACCTTTAAAAAGGTATGAAAATCTGCATCCAGCTCAAAGGTTCCAGCCTTCTATTTCCAATTGACTCAAACAGACCTAGATAGCTGGAAAGTTGCTAAAATGTGAATGGCATACAACTTTGTAAGGATAAAAAAAACTACTTCAAATTGTCTCAGTAAATTTCAGATCTGATCCTGAAAGTATTCAATCTTTCTCCAATTCAACCCTTTCATTAACATTACACACCTGTAAGCAACAAAAGATGTATTTACAGCACTTTTAAAATAAAGAACCCTCTACAGACTTTGAGTGGTACCAACATAAAGCTTTGATAAATTCTGCAAAGCTGGTAAATTATCTTATTTGGGCTAGCAGAAATTAAAGCACAGGCATAAGATGGATTTTAGAACACAAGCTATCCTAGCTCTCAGTCTTGTGTCACTCTACAGCAAAACAGCACCTCACATCTTCCATGCTGAGTGATACTGAAACACTGATGTTTTCTACAGACCAATACTTACTTGATTTACAGAGAAGGCAGCACTGTTGCTGAGAGTGATTAAAGCTTGCTCTTGAATTGATGGATCATCTGTGGCCTGGAGCAAATGAATACGTTTCTGTAGAGCATCTGCATCCATGGTATGGGTTGATGCTGGAGGACTGATGTCTGTTAGCATTTGAAAATGAAATGCTTGATAGCAAGTTTGAAAAGTTTCACTTAGTTACCACTTAATGTTTTTTACAAAGCTTGAGGCTTAGCTCTCGGTTGTAGGATGTTTTGTTCCAAGTTTGATTGTACCCAACAGTCATATCATGGCAAAAAGACTGTTTTACAACAGCAAGATTTCCATGCTCTTTCCCAAGTAAGTCCTCTATAAGAGTTTGAAATATGCTATTCTGGTTAACTAACAGCAAATCTCTCCTTCAAAATTACTAGGAGTAACCAAACATGTTAATTTTATTCCTTGTGTATCCTGAAATGAAATGTGGAAATCTGTCTGGACAGTAAGAAAAATGAAACTTCTGACTTGCAGACTAGTGCTTCAAGAAATTATAATAATGACATTTTGTCAGTACCCTTAGGCCCTTTGACAAAGTAACAGACACCATGTTAAGAACGCTGCTGATCACGGCATCACTCAGCCAACCGAGGAAGGCTGTTTCTGAGTCAGGATGACATTATGGACTACCTGGCTTTCATAAAAGGTTGACAAAAATGCCATCAAAGGCCATTCTCAGCCAGGTTGGAGGCTGAGCTATTTAGCTAGCTGAATAACCTGAAGACCTGATCTATGACTACTGGACTAGTCATGGATGACTCAAAATGACTTCTGAGAAGCTAACCAGTCGTTCATAATTCCACATCTTTGATGCCACCATCTAATCAGGCAAACGCCACAGTATACGGGGGGGGGG
>VWZK01008821.1:0-26894 GCA_013396935.1 Baryphthengus martii | reverse complement strand
GGTTTGCCTTTAGGATTCTTACCTGATTTTCTATATTTCTTCAGTTTTCTCCCCATTTGTCACATTCACCTCTGCCTGTTTCAAAGTCTGCAGCAGATTTTTCAGTTTCCTTAGAACAAAGACAGGCACACTGGACAAATACAAGTTTAAGAGACATCTTGATAGTTTTAAGCTGCCAAAAATAGATCGCATTTGCAAGCAGCTATTGCAGCCAAGATTTCCATGGAAACATTAATAAAGAAATCTTGAGCCAATTAGAATAATTACAGAGCAGCGCTGCCACACAGACTGAGTACCTCTCCTGAGAGTCTGTTTCTTGATCATTGTTTTTTTAAAACACTGAAAAAAACTAAAAGATAAAATGTACCTATGTGAACTGTATTTCTTGATTCAACACTTCAAAAAATAGCTCATATTTATATTTCCAAGCAAAAGTTATAAATACCTTTATAGCAACAGTTGCATTAAGTTAATAAACTTGAAAAAAAAGAATTAAGGTTAAAATTAAAGGCACTTTCTAAAAGAAAGAGCCTATGTAAGATCTGTTGGTGCAAAGATGAGTGAGATGATCCTGGTCCCTGAATTAAGGAACATCAAAGCTAAGCCAAGACCTATGGACATTTTTACACATGTTGTCAAAATTAAGGATATAGAGTTCTAAAATGTCTATTTGCATAAGACTTTTTATGATTAGGTTGTATTTTGGACGTGGTCCAAACACAGTTGGGGTGCAAATAATTGTGTCCATATAATTTGGGTTTCCCTGATGTGTCTTGAGTGTTTCGTTCCTGTCTGATTTCTCTCTTTCTGTTCTCATCCCAATTTACTTTTAAATGGTATCCATAAAAAGTCAGGCAAACTGTAATCCTGCAAACATTACACATATGACGACCTCCACTGTGCTCTTAAATGTTAAAATTAACTACGGATGAAGAGCTGGCTGGAGATTATTCTGCCATATGACCCAAATGCATTTTGCCATGAAGGGTGAATGGCTGAAGTGTTTGGAAGTGTAATGGGGGGTCTGGAAGAAGGAAGCCTTTGAGAGATGACAGACTTTCTGCTCTGGGTTAGGGGAAGACTGGAGCTCGTGGCCAGTCCTGGCTCAATTATGGGTGTTGCACACCCTCCTCATTTCCTCCTCTTCCCCTCACAGGAATAGCAGTAGCAGACCAGGCTTTCTGAGTCTCTGGAAGAGACAAAGTTGACAACTGTTTTGTCACAGTTTTGCGTCGGTTTTGTTGATTGATTCTAGTGTAAAGTGTGACTGTTGAATTAAGTTGAAATTGGCCAAATAGTAAAGAATCATTTGGTATAATTAGGCAAACTCGTTTATGCATATACTGAGACATATTGAGAGCAGCCCTGCAAAGATGCACTTGAGGGTACTGGTGGATGAAAAGCTGGACAAGAGCTGTTGACGTGCACTCAGAGCCCAGAAAGCTAACCACATTCTGGGCTTGCATCCAAAGCAGAGTGGCCAGCAGGTCGAAGGAGGGGATTCTCCTCCTCTGCTCTGCTCTGGTGAGATTCCCCCTGCAGTGCTGTGTCCTGCTCTGGAGTCCTCAGTGCAGGAAAGACACGGAACTATTGGAGTGGGTCCAGAGGAGGCCACACAAATGATCAGAGGGCTGGAACCTCTCTGCTATGAGGACAGGCTGAGAGAGTTGGCATTGTTCAGCCTGGAGAAGACTCCAGAGAGACCTTATTGAGGCCTTTCAGTACTCAAGACACCTATAAAAAAAATACAAGAACAATCTTTTTATCAGGGCCTATTGTGACAGTACAAGGAGTAACGGGTTTAAACTAAAAGAGGAGAGATTTAGACTAAATATAAGTAAGAAGTTTTTTACACTGAGGTCAGTGAAACACTGGCACAGGTTGCCCAGAGAGGTGGTAGAAGCGCCTTCTCTGGAAATATTGAAGGTCGGGTTGAACTGGACTCTGAGCAACCTGATCTAGTGGAGATGTTCCTGCTCACTGTAGGGGGAGTTGGACTAGGTGACCTTTAAAAGTCTCTTCCAACCAAAACATTCTCTGTTTCTGTGATTTGTTATCACTGTTAATTTGCTGCTTTGGGCTGCTGCCTACCTTGCTAGAACTCCTCCTGGGGATGGGACACTTTTAGTGTCTTTGCAAAATGCATGTGGTTTTAGGGTGTAGTCTCTAACCTCAGGTAGGTATGAAAAAATCATATTTAATGTTTGTAACACTGCATTGATATTTAAGCAAGGTATTAGGGAATAGCTAAAATGTATAAATCGTAATTTAATTTGAATATGCAGTGAACAGCAGATCTTCAGCACTGAAAGTATGAGGCTGGGAAATAACCCACATTTGTAGCAAAAAGTCAAAATGTAATTCATGTCTTCCTGAGTACATTTTTTTCGTATCTTGATCTGACCTACCATTTGTTGTAATAGCCATTGTCATCGTGATGCTTAAAAGCTTAGGTAATGACACAGGATATTACGTTGTGCTAGATGCCGTATCAATATAGTTGCTAAGCCACTATCCATCATACTTGAGAAGCTGTGGCAGTTCGGAGAAGTTCCCACTGACTGGAAAAGGGGAAACATAGCCCCCAGTTTTAAAAAGGGAAAAAAGGAAGACCAAGGGAACTACAGGTCAATCAGTCTCACCTCTGTGCCAATCAAGGTCAGGGAGTGGATCCTCCTGGACACATGGAAAATAAGGAGGTGGTTGGTGACAGCCAACTTAACTTTACTAAGGACAAATTGTGCCTGACAAATTTGGTGGCTTTCCACATTGAGGTTATAGTGCTGGTGGGTAAGGGAAGAGCAACTGATGTCCTCTACCTGGACATGTACAAAGCACTTGGCACTGTCCCACATGACATCCTTGTCTCTAAATTGGAGATAAATGAATTTCATGGACGGACCACTTGATGGGTAAGGAATTGGCTGGTTGGTCGCACTCAAAGAGTTTCACTCAACGTCTCAGGAGTCTCAGTGGAGACCAGTGATGAGTGATGTTCCTCAAGGGTCAGTACTGGGACTTGTGCTGTTTAACATGTTTGACGCTGACATGAACAGTTGGGTCAAGTGCACCCTCAGCAAGTTTGCTGACATCACCAAGCTGTGTGGTGCAGTCAACACATTGGAGAGAAGAGATGCCATCCAGAGAGTCCTCAACAGGCTTGAGAGGTGGACCTGTGTGAAATTCATGAAGTTCAACAAGGCCAAGTGCAAGGTCTTGCACCTGGGTTAGGGCAATCCCTGATATCAATACAGGCTACAGGATGGTGTGATTGAGAGCAGCCCTGCATAGAAGGACGTGGGGGTACTGGTGAATGAATAACTCGGCAAGAGCCAGCAGTGTACTCTCACAGCCCAGAAGGCCACCTGTGTCCTGGGCTGCATCAAAAGAAATGTGGCCGGCAGGTCAAAGGAGGTGATTCTCTCCCTCTACTCCACTTGCTTAAGAACCTGCCTGGACTACTGCATTCAGCTCTGGGGCCTCCAGCAGAAGAAAGACATGGACATACTTGAGTGGGTCCAGAGGAGGGCCACAAAAATGATCAGAGGGCTAGAGCACCTCTCTTTTGAGAACAGGCTGAGAAAGTTGGGCTTGTTCAGCCTGGAGAAGAGAAGGCTCCGGGGAGACCTTATAGTGGCCTTCCACTACCTAGAAGGTGCCTACAGGAAGGATGCAGAGGGACTCTTTGTCAGTGAGCACAGTGACAGGATGAGGGGTAATGGCTTTAAACTGAAAGAGGGTAGATTTAGATGAGATGTAAGGAAGAATTTTTTCACTATGAGGGTTGTGAGGCACTGGAACATGTTGCCCAGAGAGGTGTTAGATGCTCCCTCCCTGGAAGTGTTCAAGGCCAGGCTGGGTGGGGCTTTGAGCAACCTGGTCTAGTGGAAGCGCCTCTGTCCCTGACAGGGGGGTTTGAACTAAATGATCTTTAGGTCATTTCCAACTCAAACCACTCCATGATTCTGTGATGATTCTATGATATAAAAACCTAACTGAGTTTTATTTCTAACCTGATAATTTAGTTGCACTATAACAGTTTTGTTGATTTTTTTTTTAAATACTTGTTTAGTAGTTGGTTATCTGGAGGTACTGATGATATATATCACTAATGATAATATGAGGTATGAGTATGTTTATAGTTGTTTAATATTATGAATAAAAAAATGTATAGATTGAGAAAAATTTTTGATGAACTCTTTCGGATTGTTGAGATTCTTGTAGCAGTCTACTAGAAACAGCCAGATTTGTACAGATTCAGCTTGTTTTTGGTTTTACACCTGGCCCAAGTAGCCCTGAAGAGTCCCTGAAGAAGGATTGCAAGACCACATGTTACAATTCCTTCCTTATCTTAAGTTCTGTAAAGGAATTCTCAAATATAAACAGCTTGCACTCCAGTATATGGTTGGATAATTCAAATTTCCTTTGTTGGAGACCTTTCAGAACATCCAAAGGAAAAAAAGTTATATGGTTTGTTTTTTTTTTAAAATGGAAAAATAAAAGGTAAGCAAAACCTGAAATAATAAAAAATGGCATTCACATGGCAGACATGTACTGCCCTAATCCAGCAGAGGGAGTAGCCGATCAACATTGGGATTGGCTTTGGGAAATCTCTTCATAGGAGAATTTGTGATGAAAACCACTTAACTGCTTGCACATTACTTAAAATGATATTATATGTCATGAATTACAATGATGAGTGATGGATTTATAGTATTTTCTTGATATAGTCAACCATAAAGATACACCTTGCAAATTACATTTTTTTAAAGAAGCTTGAAGAGATGCTATGGTTGGAGTCAGAGTGTTGATTAGTGTCACAAATATTCAAGGTGTCTAAACTGAAGATTTGCCTCTCATTGTGTCTGTGCATAAAGAAATGTTTGTCTTCACCTTTTCCTATTGATCGTAACTGAGAATCATAGAATTGTGGAATGGTTTGGGTTGGAAGGAGTCTTCAAAGATCACCTAGTCTGCAGAAATCATCTAGTCCAACCACCCACCTGTGGGCAGGGACATCTTTCAGTAGACTAGGTTGCTCAAAGTCCCATCCAGCTTGCCTTTGGACACTTCCGATGATGGGGCGTCCACAACTTCTGTTCAACAACCTTCAGAGATCCCTTCCACTCTACTTGTTTATCTAATTCTGTTTGTACGTAGTCTGTAGATAATCAGCACGTGGAAGGCCTCTACAGCCTGCCGAAGTTCCCAGGCTGCTCCCTCTACCTGCCTGCCCCACTCTCTGCCACTACAGAGGGAGGGCCCACTTAACAAGGTGCCTTTTCTTGCCTCTGTGTCGTGCATGGCTTTTGCTCTATAAGTATTTCTGCCCACTGAATGCATGGGTGAAAGGCCGTGGTTTGGGAAAACTGAACATAAGTGGATGATGAGACTACATGGTCAGAATTCTGGTGATGAGCTTCTAGAGGCCAGAGGAGTCTCTGAATGACAAAATGTAGATGGGTACCATCCAGCTGCACCATGGAGACTGGTGGTAGTGAGAAGTGGGCAGAGGCAAAGAAAAACACTTCTTGAAGTGGAAGAAAATCTAAAAACTCAGATGTTGTTTTTGTGATAACTAATGGAAACTAGTTTCTTTGTAACAGGCAGAGGGAAATATTAACAAGAGAGTGTGTCCTAGGCACAAAAACTTCTAGTTTATAGTTTCCGTTAAATATTCACTTAAATAACTAAGTTTTGCCCATATATTTTTAAAAATCAATATACTTTGGATTTTCTTCCTGTATGTGAGCTCACAATCCAAAAATAAATGATCTGTGTCCTTTAGCCAAAGGGGATAAATGAGAAAAATGGTTCATCAGTTACTGTACATTATTACCAAACATAATGCAAGTAATGTGATAACACAGTCTTGAAAAGCAAATCTATTTTTAAACTGCATTTTGTTTTCAATACTGGTTACATGATCAATTTCTGCCCACGTTTCCCATTCAACATACTCATTACCACATAGGATTAGTCTTCTTTTAAATGCCGCTTTTCATTCAGTAAGTAAAGTTATCTGATCTTCTATGTATTCTTTCTTTAATGCACATTAAAAGCAATGCAATTCTTAGTAGGAATTGTTAAATACCATATATTTTATTACTATTTTCAACCTAGCACTTTGAAGTCTAGCAATAGAAATATGTTGATACAGGCAATATTACTTTTAAAAACTGAATGAAAAGGAAGGTGAGTGATACAAAGCAATGCCTGTATTTTACAATATTTTAAGACATACTGGTAAACTTGGGTTTATTTTAACAGTTTCATATTTAGATGCTACTTTGCTGTTAATACAAAAACATTAATTTGCAGTTTCTTTTTGCAGGTGCTGCTTTGTGGTGTAATTGTTATGCATCCAGAAGATCCACTTACATTTTTAGAAGAAAAACTCAGAGAAATAATGGAGAAGGGATTAGATGCTGTCGTATGGTACATACTAAATGATTGTGTGTGCTATGTTGTGTGTAATATTGAACTCGCACTTTTACAACGTGTCTACACAACGTCTACTGTGTAGATTGCAAGTTAAATGTTAATATTGATTTTTTGTCAGATATTAATGGCATATGATATTACCAGTACATTAAGACAATATCCACTTAAACCATAGAAAATATTTTTCTTTTGATATCTGTGGTTTTTTTCTATCTACCGGCTATCTGAGGAATACAAACTTGACATAATACTCCTCTTTGTTTAGTTAATATATTAAACCCTTCCTTTTGTGGTAATCAAAACTGAGGTAGTGTTACTTGTTATAAGTTCTTTGCTGTCTGTGTCCATTTACCTATATGAACCAGGGATGAGGCCTTCAAGCACTCAATCAGTAATTATAGTATTTTTCATATTTTCTCTTCTCATGTGTTCTTTCACCCTTTAAAGCAAAGTCATCACAGCATGAGATAAAAAAGACTAAGGTTTTAGTTCTGTTTACACTGGAATCTTAGAAAATACTGGATTGACTTAAATGACAGCAGGCTTTGGTCTCTAAAGTGTGTGCAACTTGTATAGGCTAAAAATGTCATCTGAATTCTTAAAAATGATTCACAGCAAGTGCTTTTTCTCAGATTTCTTAGTGCTTTTTGCCTACTGTTAGAGAAAAAGCCCTTGATTAATTTATAGTTAGTTTGTCATAAAATGTTAATCGTAAAATGTCTATGTGTATTCTTAGCTTACCGTACAGAAAATCAGACACAAAGCTTTGCTTTAGTTTGAATACAGTGTTAGTATATGTTCTTGACTTTTACTGAAGGATGTTCAGTATTGTTGGTACAGCTCCTGTGAAAGTCATTTCCCCTCCTGCTTTAACTTGCACATATAATTAAGTAATTTCATGGTTCCAGTGTGTCACTAAAGGTTGTGATGTGTAAATTTCTCGTCTTTGAGGTTTATAAATTCCAGACCACTGAATGTTTTGAATATCAGGAAAAAAACTTCAGTTAGTGGGAGGGAAGAGAACAATCTATAATGGTATTTGCATTGACATGAATCACTAAGAAGATGGAGTACCCTCTTTTGTTTTACTCACTGGATTTCATCAAATAATTCGATTTCATTTGCAGTTGTCAGCTGTGCAATAATCAAGCTTGATGTTTTAGGATATCGTCAGGATTAAGCTGCAAGAAAATTTTAAATATTGAGAAGAACTTCTACTGAGGTTGTAGTGTAAGCAAATGAGAAAAAAAATGAACAAAATTAGCTAATAATAAGGGTTCCTGGAGGCAAAAACTCTGCGGGGGAGTGAAAGAGCTTGTTACAGGAAGAGAGATGGGTAGTGTTCATTCAATATGAATTAAACTCTGTGTTGCATGTAAAGAAGCCGATATAGTATATTTTTTATAGAGTTCAGGTTAAGTAGGTATGCTGTCACTGATACAACTTTTTGTAAGGGACTGTTCTGTTGAAATATTGAGTCCTGTAAAATTCCTCATTGTTGTCAGAAAATTGCAGTGTTCATCATCACTAGATTAAAACTGATCCCAACAGACGCTGCTGATCTATTTAGATGGGGGCTAGAAAAACTTAGAGAATGAGGATTGGAAAAAAAGAGGGAAGGCAATATAACAGAAAAAGTCGTGGTTAATGCTGGGAAAACAGGAGTGTTTTGCAATATGAAGAAGCAGTAATTTCAAAGAACAGTAATTTCAAAGCTCTGGTCAGGGAGGTACTTTTTTGTATTCTGCGCAATTGTCACTTCTGGTTGCAGTTTTCGGTAGGAGGTGGATAATAAATCCTTAATCTTTGGGCCCGCTCAGGAAGAGATCTCAGGAGTTGTCTGGGTGCCCAACGACTCTGCATGCACTCATAGACTGACTTAAGTACATCGTGGTAGCAGGTAAAATCATTACAGTGGGTGATGCAGATTTGTGCCCTTTGTGTCCTTTCCCTGAGGTTCTCGGTGGGGTAAGACAATTCCTTATACTACAGGGAGCATCAACAGCCTGAATCATAATGGTGAGGTTTTATTGTTTACATCATTTACGGTATCTTTCCTAAAAATTGAAAACTTACTTGATTTCTCTTTTAATTTTGGCCCTCTGGTAAATGCTTTTTATTTCCATTTTTTTTTGTGGAAGTATAATGCAGCTTAGTCTTTTTTTGATTTGTTTGGCTCTTGCAGTGTGTCGTCTTTTTTTAGTGAAGACAAAAGAGTTTACTTACCTAGACTTGGCATGGCCTGTCTCCAACTACTGAAAATTTGAAATGACCATCCAGTCAATATTATGATGAGAAACAAAATAGTACAATATGTTAGGAAATGTCCAAGATAGAGATTACATGGAATGTATTATGCTCTAACGTACGTAATAGTTCAACTTAGCTCTAAGAGCAGCAATGAAGCATGATAATATGTTTTCATAGTTTGTAAACACATTTTTGAAATGTCTGTTATAGGTATTTGTAGTGAAAACAACATAGATCTTAATCTTTTACTAATGGCATTGTAATACCATAACTATACATAATCTAATCTATTAGGTACAGAGAAAAGATGCATTTTCTTTGGGGGATACTAATATGGTTAATATAATATACTTCTCTTTTAAAGGTATATCTGTATTGACCTATCCTTACATCCAAAATTAAAGAAGATTTCAGAAACCTACCTGAGCACTGTTTTTGGACTAGATGGTGAACAACTGGTAAAAATCATTGAGCATTTACATTAACTCTATGCTGTGAACAAGTCTTTTAATTCAGAATATTCATGTTCTGGTTTTAAATTTTCTCATGTTACTCTTCTATAGCTACTGCAAGGAATATGATACTTTGCATTTCTTTCTGCTGATAACTGATTTGTATCCAAAACCTGATGTCATCAGAAGGGAGCGTAGCATCTAGGCATATGATAGGCAATAAGTGGTGCCTGTTTCATATTTGATCATGAGTTCCACATATACATGAATCAAGTTTCAATGTTTTTTCTATGTGTTATTTAGTTTTATTTAGATTGATTCCTGAAATTACATTTGAACTGATAAATCTTCAAGGTGCTGTCAACGCTGACAATTAATAGTTACAGTTAAATGCAGTATTATTGTACATAAAGCAATAAGGAGGTAAATGTTTTAATTTTACTGATCCAAGAAAGTGACCTGTAGAGAAGAAAGCTTGTTATTTTAAAACGTTCAGAGAAGGAGGAATTTGCTATATGACCATGCAAGGAAGCAGTCTAAGCAATTTAGTCAGTCAGTTGGCATGCAGTGTGACCAGATTTTTCTCTTTGTTATCTCTGTATAACTGTACTCAGTTTTGTCTTCTCTTAGTACATCTGTACTGTGAGTTTACTGCAATTTCATTGCAGCTGTTTTCTCTTTTACCAACCACTCAAGTATTATATTACTCACCCTAAAAGTGGAATGGTTGATTCATACAATCTATGTATAAATATAGAAATGTGTTGCAGTCAGATCCCCTCAAAGATTTTCTTACGAGAAAGACCAATGAATGAGATAAACCTCAGTATTTTCTGGGGCTGAATTTCTATTTGTACATTCGAAGGACCATGTTTTCTTCTACAGAAATGTTCTTAGCCCATAGTCTTACACAATTTTGGTTTTGTAGAAGTTCAGACAGGTTTATTAAATATACCTGTGAGTTAGAATCACGTAGGAAATGGTTTACATAGAATTGGGTCATGAAAAGCTTTTTGCAAAGCATGACTAAAGTATTTGTTTAATATGCTAATTTGATGGATATGGCTGATCAATAAAAGAGTGGATGGGAAGGATGAAAGACTGAATTTCAGCTACAGAGCTTTCCCTCAAGCACACAGATTAGTTCTGTTTTAGCTAGATTCTAGTTTAGCTTTTCCTTTAACTCCTGTGTGTAAAAAATGAAGTATAATTTGGTAGCAAAGTACTTCTAACTATACACAGAAAATGATACTAGAACATTTGTCTCTTAAAATAGATACTTTAATTTGTACCAATTGACATGGAAAATACAAGATTTCATATTTTTGTCTGATTTTTAAATATTCATAATACAGCACTGTTTTGTGTACTGTATATCATAAATGGTTTCTTTAGATGACTGAAGAATTATGTGCCAAAGCATGGGACTTTTACAGCAGAAACTTAATGAAGCTGTATTTTGGGTGAGTATACGCATTTTACATATACCTCAGGAACACCTCCGGAAAAATCTTTTCCCAAAGGTATATTCCTTTCTGTGAGGAAGAAGTTTTCATTTTAATGGAACAATGTGATGAGAGATTAGAAGCTTAAATTTGCCTTTATTTTTCCTCCGCAGTGTTAGAAAGTCAGTTCTGACTGACCTGAACAAAGGCCTTTGTTATTTCTGTACTTTAATCAGCTCTATTTGCCAAGAATATGGTGGTGTACTCAGGATAATTTGTGCTTGGATCTGAAAAGAAAAGGTCTGCGTTCTCGTCTGCTCTTTCTTCAGTTTCCTTTATGCTTGCGATTAGTTAACTGGTACTTCATGTAATCCAATTTTTCCTTTTAAAACCGGGGATACAGAGATATTTTTAAAAATATATTAACCACAATAAATGAACATGTTCACTGATTTCCTTGTTGTAAGCACGGCTATCAAAATTTAATGATCCTCCATTTAGAATAGATACATTTAGACTATTTTGTTTTGAAAAGCATACAATGATAATAATATAGGAGGTAAAACTGTTATGAATACTGGTGTAAATCCTCACTAAGGATTGCAGGACTGGTGGGAGATGAGGATTTTCAAACTATACTGTGGTTAGCGGTGGTGAACATTTGTCTAAGCTGTTTTTAGTCATCTTAAAATTCACAGATGTGGAGACATGAGAATCTCTCCACAGTTTATTCCAGTACTTCATAACTCTCTCTACTGCAAATATTTTCCTAATACCTGGGTCTATCTTGCTACAAAAATATACCTGTTTTGTTGGTTTGGTTTTTGTTGGGTTTTTTTGTTGTTTGTTTTTTTTTTTCTGTTTGTCTTGTACACCAGGGACATGAAAAATTATTCTTTTTACCTTTTTGCTATTTTGTAAACTGTCTGAGCTAACAGTTTTGTTTCATTATCACAGAAATTGGACTGGAACAGTAGAATGTTCCGTTTATAATTACTCCTAACTATATGAAATGAAATACTATGGTTTCTTTTTATTTGAAATGAGAGAGATTTTGGTAAATGAAAGTAGTCATGTAAAGTCTAATTTATTCAGCAGTCTTCTCAACAAATCAGATATGGAGCTATAGTATATTTTAATGTATCAGTGACATATGATTAATTTGAAATACGATTTTTGTTCTGAATCTGATTGTTTTTTATTACTTAGCTTAGAAGAGAAATGAGGTTTTTACCAAAGGTTAAATTTTTTAAGATATAAATTGAATTTGTATTCTACTATGTTAATTTATACTTGTGTTGCAAAAATTAAATAAATATGCAAATAGCACTTAATTAAATGCATGCATCCAGCATTTAAAAATTTTGTATAAACACTCAAATATCCTCTCATAAATATATATCTGTAAGTGTATCGTGGTGAAAGCAAGCAAGTTTTTATTGCTCAATACTGTGCAATATTAAAAACAAGTAGAAATTTTATTAAAATGAGTGAATGAATTACTACTAAAAATATTATCAGTGCATATTTTATTTAAATTATGAATAACAAACATTAGTTCTATTCAGGAGTTTATATTGTTGAACCTGACTGCTTCGTATTTTACAGCAAATTGCAGTTTTACAGAATTTACTTCATTCAGATTGGGAGACATTAAATGACTCATTCTGTTTTAAAATTCAGAGGATGGATAAAATATAATCTTCTGAGAAAGAACAAAAGAAAAAAGGCAAAGCAGGAGATGGCTGTAGCAGTAGTCCATTATAATGTCCAAATATTAAGAGCAGTTATTCAGAAGTAGAGCACGTGGGTGCAGATTCACAAGGAAAAAATGACGCGTAAGTATGTACAGCTGCTTTGCATAAGACAAAATATGCATGTTATGTAAAAGTAAATTATGCTGTATAAATGAAATGTTCCTGGTCCAACGATTTATCTACCTCCCTTTTCGCAGGATGCTGTTCATTGTTTGACCAGTGGCAATTTGGTGCCATGAGAGCTGTTCCCTGTACGGCTTTGCTGGGACTGATGGTGCTGGGGATCTTCTCTAATGCTGAGCAGTGATGCTGGTGCAGAGCAGGCTGGGCAGTGTTAGGAAAATGGAGTGTCTGACAGAAGTACAGGGTGCAGTGAGGTGGACTGATTCTCTGGGAGCTGAAGGGTACTGTGATAGGGATAAAACAGGAGGAATCACAGAGTTGGAATCGGCGTCAATAGAGCAAGTGCATCATGAGAGATGGGAGAGGAGTGAAGATCAAAATAAAATAAAAAAAGTCAGAAGACAGAAAACATAAATACTTTTCCCACTCTGCCTGAGATGTTGCGTTCAACAGATCTTGCAGAGAGGTTGTTTTTTTACTGTCTCCACAGAGCAGCAGCTGTGAATACAGCCTGTGTTAGCCGGAGTCCACCCAGACAGACCTATATATAGCTTTTTGTTCGAGCTCAGGCAGTTGTGTATGACTCCAACATTGCTCTTACAGAGTCTGTGGCCCAAGTTGTTGTCTCACTGCCCTAGGCAATTTTCAGAGACTTCTTAGCCTTTTTTTATTACTTCCTTTTATATTCTCTTCTAAATATTGCTTTCAGCCAAGGCAACTTTTGTTAATCTTAAATAATCTTTCATAAACTGATTTACTGTTCTTTGTATGTTTAACACTGGTGTAACTCTTAACACTTGACTACTGTATTTATTCCTACAACGTTTGACTTCTATGCCATCTGAAACATTATTAAAGTTTTGCTATTGTATTTTATTTCACTGAGGTCTGTATACATCTTGCAGCTCCAAGCTCTGTGAAATGATTGGGTAGTTTGGTAGCTCAAAATGTAGATCAATAATGTCTTATACACAGCTCTGATAAATTGGAAATATGTTTATGCCTTGCCTACTAACTTGAAATCCTATTGCAGTAGTCTTAATTATATCTATTGTAAAAAGCTGTCATTTATTTCCTTAAAGAATCTGAACTGAATAGCTGTTTTATTGAAATGGAATTTGATAGTTGTTCATCTAAAGCATTTAAGTGACATACTTGTTCTTACTTGTGATCCTCAAAATGGTTATAATTATGTTTATTTTCAGTGGCAACAAAGAGACTGCAACAGATCTTTAACAAAGTATATTTAAATGCTTTTGTGAAAGCTTGGCATGCAGAGGCCCATAGTTCTTTGAAAACAAAAGCATATTTTGAGGTATGCAGTATAATACTTTAAATATGGTAAGCTCAGTGGTTAAAGACTAACTCCGTTAATTCCAACTGTTATGGCAATCTGGCTTTATCAACACTGAATGAAGAATTTTAGTGTACTACTACTACTACCGCTGTTTAGTACTTATGGTGTTATGGGAAGCAGATCATTACCTCTATATTCTACAATTCCCATCTTAAGCATCAGAAGGGGTTGAGCGTTGTTGTGCATTACCAGTAACCTATCTGGTTTGGATCAGGTGGCTAGTATTTTAGGGGTAGTATTATCAGTTGAGAAGATAATCATTAGTAAAGATGATGGCTCTGGATCCCTGCCACCACAATAAAAGAGATGTAGATTCCTGCAGAGTGCAGAGAAGCCTCAGTAACCTCATCTCCTCCCCAGAAGTGTGGGGTAATCAAAATTGTAATCACCTGAGAGTAGGGAACACATGGACAGCCCCCTGTGCCCCACTGCCAGCAGCCCTAGCTGGTCTCACTGTGAAAAATAGGGCTCTTCTCATTTCTATGAAGGTTTCTCCTACCAAGAAAGAGATTGACATACCTTGGCGAGGTACTCAGGAGATACCATGGGGGGAAGGGGAGAGATGGGAGCTGTAAGACCCAGCAGCTGCTAATAGTATGGGAGTTCCAAAAGTTGTGTTCACACAGCTACAGCTCTCCCACTGTTTGGCTTCTTTTCCTTCCTCTCCTGCAGGATGATCAGAATGAAAACTAGCTGTTTATCAATTGCTGGCTGTCGGACACCAGTTGCCAAATCCTTCCTTGAGTAAACCTGTCATTAATCCTGTTTCTTCCCTGTTCTTTCAAATTAGTTGGTAGAGTCTCACTTTTATTTTTATTTCTTCTCCATCCCATAAATTTTCTTTATCCTCTTTTCTTGCTGTTTTCTTAAAATACTTAAAATGTTAGTCTGACTGGATTGAATGCACAAAAGATGTCCTGTTCTGGAGTGTATCTGGTCATTCTTAGGGAATAATATTCTTAAATTATTTCCATTCTTAGTAGCAGTTGCAAGAGTTGGTTTGACTTCCCTGATGAGATTAGAGTGTGTAAACCAGAAAGCATATAACTAAATCTGCACTTTTTGACTGTGTACTTTTGTATTGTGTACGCTTATGTAGGCATTTTGGGTGCAATTAAGTCGCCTAAATGTAGGTTTCTGGTGTAACTCGGCATGCCCTGAGATATCGCAGGCCAGGCTGGACCAGACAGGCCTCCAGCTTAAAGCTCAAGAAGTGCAAGAATCTCTGCCAGTCCTGGGTCCTATCTGTCAGTCTTTTGTGAATATCTGGGGTAATCTAAATGACATTGATTGATTTTAAAATGCAGAATTAAGTCATCAATGATTGTAATATGTAATAACCTTAACGGGCCTGAAGAACTTGCATTGCTACGACAGGGCAAATAAGTTTTCAGAATGGGAAGTTACAATCTGAAGCTTGTTATTTCCATTTACTTTGTTCTTTCTGGTATCCTATCCCACTGTTTTCTTCCTTCCTGTTTTTTTTTGTTCCTAGTTTCCCCTTCCCTGCATATTTCCTCTTTCTTTTTGCTTCTCCTCTCTTCACAGTAGCAACAATCAAATGAAAACCCATTTTATAACCCCTGAAACTCTTCTGTTTCTAGAGGTAGAATAAAAGACAAAAAAGGAAATTGTTACTCCCAGGTTGAGATGCTATATGAAAGATACTTGAGTATCTTTCTTGCAGGATACTTTGTTGGACAGAATATAACATCGGAGAGATATTTTAGTAGCCACACCTTTAGAAGACTTGTCTGAAAAATTTGTGTGTGCTAACAGTATGTTTGTGCCATATTGTGTGCACAAAGTAAAGTACACAGTGTTTTAGTTTGGAAATGCAGATGGTCTTCTATGCTTCCATATTGTATTGCTGTGAGGCAAAATCATGAGATGCACCCTAAAACGATGATTATTCTCAGTAAGAGCAGTTAGATGTGTAACTCTATGTGGATTTGATAATACCTAGTTAAGTTTAGCAAATCTAATTTCTTTTCTTTTCTTTTTTTTTTTAATATTCAAATGTATTTTAAACTCTAAACCTGCAATTAAGATAAATATGTACTTCTCTTGTACCGTCTTTTTTTTCAGAGTTTGGCAATGAAGAGTCAGCCAGCCTGTTCTGAATCAACTGATCTTACTGTCAGACAGAAATCATCTCATTTACCAGAAAAAGCCTTATTACAGGTTTGTGGTAGTTTGTGTTCTTTCTAAATTTTAATATGTATATTTCATAAATGGTATATATTATGCTTTGTTGAAAAGGATGTTTTCACAGTGGAAAGGAGGGTTCCTGTTTACATTGTTCATTTTGAGTCAGGTGGAATCCTTTAAGGATGGTAATGCTATTCTTTCCTTCAGTGGCATCTGATCACATTCTGTGTGCCGCAGCCTTACATTTAGAAGATTCTCCAAGCTGAGGCTGAAAGAGGGAAGCTTAAAAAGGGAGAAGAAGAAATCAGGAAATCTGTAGGATAGGTAGAGAGTGGAACTCCTGAGAGAAGTAAAGGGGTTTGTTTGCAGCTAGTAGAAGCTCACAAGCAAATCCTCAAATACAATAGAAAGCAGTTTAATCTTCTTTAAAATATAGAGAAGATTGTATGGACGTTATGCAGCTCCTTAGGACAGGGAAAACTGCTGGTCCAGAAAGCAAGAGTAGAGAAGAGGAATCTGTTGCAAGGGCACAGTGGGTAGGGAGAGATTTCTTTCCAAACATTTTTATTTAATTTGTTTAAATTAATTTGTTTGTTTAAAAGATTTCTTCGTTCAGTATTTTTGTATCCTTACAAAATGTAACTGTAGACAGTGTAAGCTTGTTAGTGTGCTAACTTCTAGAAGAGAAGGTAGTTCTACCCAGAAACAAGAAGATTGATTTGTGTCAGTATTGTAGAAAAAGGATAAAATTACAAACTACTGGGTGTGGGACTTTCATTTGTAGAGGACAGTTTAACTAAGTTATAGCTTGGTTACTGAAAATATTTGCCGTTGAGGCATACACTGGAACTACTGCTAAGATGTTTTCATTTTATCTTCTAATTTGTAAGATTTAATTTGTCCTATCATGTTTTTCCATTAATTTAACATTGCAAAAACATTAAGGTGATATTTCAAAAAAACCTTGTTTTTTTCTTTTAATCAAGTCTAAAACCAAAGTACAAATACTTAAGTTTAATCATGTGCATAATGCCACTGACATCAGAGGAAACTTGACTATGAAACCTAAACCATGTACGTAGTTTACAGGCTTCACTCACCAAAAATACAGCATGCTTTAATTCTTGGTGTTGTCTATATGGGTTCCACTAGTGGTGCATATGGTCTTCATGGGTGTGAGATTGGTATATTTTGATGTAGGTCCATCCATGGATTTTAGTCTGTGCTGTTTTCTTACTACTGGCTCATTTAGTAACCAGGGAACTTCTGCTATCAAATGATTCAGATATGGGCCTCTTGCAGCAGCAGTAGTATCTCTCCTAAAGAATTTGGGAGGCATGATACTCATGCCTCTGATTACTAAGACTTAACTACAAGTGAAGGAAGGATCTCTAGTACAAACCTCTTCTTCTAAAGCAGTAGACTCAAAAGGGAATGTTCCTCCCAAGTGTTAACACAACTAAAACAAAGAGAGATTGATTTACTATATAAGTAGCAGAATGATCAAAGTTTTATCTACAGCGCCACCTCGTAATGTTCTTTTTCCTAATAAGGTATTATTATACACTACAATAGTATTATATGTAAAAGATATTATTATGTAAGAGATATGTAGCCTTACTTTTTGATTAAGGCTACAGAGCAGCTGTAAAAATACATAATATAATCTTCAGTTTTGTTTATATATGAACTTAATTTTATAACCTATATAAATCCAATATTCTGTCAAGTGCTACTTCAGTGGCTTTGCAGAAAATATTAATGTCTTCCATTTCTACAGCAATTCCAACTCTGAGGTCTGGAACTGAAAAGCAAGGGAGCTTGCCAGTTTAGACTTCAATCCCATCAATAGTGTACGTCTTAATGTGCGTTTTTGAGGAGAACGAAGTAGGAAGTGAGAATTCTACTGATTTGAATGGGAAATAATAGCCCAAAGAATAAGAAAAAAAAAGAAAATTACACAATCCACACAAGTTTCAAGCCATATTTCTGTAATCCATATATAAACACGTAATCGTAGGAAGAAGAATTATTTTTGTTTGTTTGTATTTGAATAGCATATGCATATCTAAAATCCAAATTCAAAAGCTAGAGCTAAGGAAATTTTATGTCATAAAAAAGATCAAAACTAATTTTATCACTGCAGTGAAAAAAACAAGAGGTAATAAAATAAGAAACAACAGCAGGGCAAGGTAAATATATTAGAGAACGTTACTGAAAACTCCATTGTAGTAATAACAGTGTTGAATTTTTAACTAGAGAGTTATATGTTGGATTTTCAGGAAACAGTAAATAACAATAAAATTTTATGGGTATTTTCAAATTTACTGATTAGTAATAAAAAGATCTTTAACTAGCAGTGTGCCCATTCAGGAATATGCCTTTTTTGTCACTTCTTTTCTTCTGACTGAGCACACAGGTGAAGATAAAAAAAATTAAAATTGCTGTATCTTAAGCAGTATACATATCATATAGCTTTGTCTTTCTAAGGAAAAGGTATACAAACCAGTTTCTGTACGCACTTTCACATATTCCTGTGTGGAATATCTGCCTGTTCATCAAACTGAATCAAATGTAGTCTTCTATTCTTATTTGTATGTAGTAAATAATTTTAGAATATGATTTTTTTTTCTCTCCTGTTTCCTTATGGTTAAGTCCTTTTATTTCTCCCTCTTTACAGGACAGGAAAATAAAAAACTTTTAATACGTAATATAATGTTATTTCTGAGAGGAACCTATGCTGCAGTTCACTGAAGGATTTTAAAATGTAAAATGAGCTTTGGTGGGAGTTCTTCACCTAGATCTAAAATGGAAGTCCTTAAAATTATCATTTACTATCATTTAACTGTGCAAATCTCTGGGTTTCAGTATTCATATTCCTCAGAACTTGAAGTTTTGCTGAGGATCTCAGACCCACAATTGTAACTGAAGGGAATCTGTCCCAACCCTTCTGTTATTCCCATTGACCCTTTCTTGCCACAGCACTGTTCTGGCCTTTGTGTTCATTACAGTCATTTATATGAACCACATCAGGGCATGGATCTATCTGAAAAATTTTCTTCCATTTTCTTCTTTTACTGAATCAGTTGACAGTTGGGTCAGGTCCTTAATCCAGCTCATCATGTGGCTGCCCGAGCAGTTATTTGCTTACAGAGGATGAGATGGGGGAAAAGCAGTGAAGAAAAAAAATGGGTGAAGCAGGAGTGGATGTGCCTTAATTTGAAGGTGCAGGGTGTTCAGTGAACTGCAGAGCCTCAGGCCTAAGCTTATGGAGATCTGTTGATGAAACAGGTCTCGGCCTTTCTAGCCTGAGAATCCGTAGGCAGTTTTAGAGCATACAGGGTATAGCAGCTGCTGTTGTTTTTCTTCAAAGTGTAATGGAAGGAGGAAATATTGGTACCTTCCTTTTAGGCATAATTTAAAAAGTTGATCCGTTCACCATCTGTGGGGAGATTTGAGTTAAATTCTTGCCTTTATCAAAGAAGTTCAAAGCTCCATCACTGCTCTGAAGGCTGCACTGAGCATAGAGCTGTAAACCAGCAGTTTTCACACAGAGAGCAAGGGGGAGGTAGGAGCAGGCCTGGGGAGCCTCCTCATAAAACCTAGGAAGAGAAAAAAGCCTCCCCAAAATTTCATCTAATCCCCCCTTTTTTTTAGTCTGTTCCTGCCTCTGTCACCCAGCTAAAGAAACCAACCCAAAATACCAACAAAAAACCCCAAAACAACCAGAAACCAAAACCCACCCACTTTTGTCTTTAACAAAATGCACAGAATAAAATTGCTTTGAGATAGTGAGGATGTAAGTTTGGCATATAGATGAAGACAGTAGCTGAGGCAAGAACATTTTGGAGGTTTTGTGTGTGTTAACTGGCTGATGTGCTAGATGGGGTTGGCCACCCCCCTCCTCCCATGACTGAGCTGTCATGGGAGTGTGCTGTGGTTGCCGTGATGCACGAGGGTGCAGCGGTTTCCTATTCTTCCATGGAGCTATCCCAAGAGAAGTTGGGCCACAGGGCATGGAAGCTGATTCTCTTGGGTTATCTTGGGGTAGGGAGGGTTAATGTCTCGGATTAACAAAAAGACAGGAGCAGCAGTGCAATGATTTGAGGAGGGGTGCATGGAAGTATCTGAGGCTGGGGAGCACCTTCTGGAGGGTCTCCCTCAGGGCACACGAGAGAGACTCAGCCAACTGTGCTGAAAGTATTTTTGTGTATGTGGGATAAGTCAGGCAAGTTATTCCGTATGTGGGCTGGAAGCTAGAGCTGTGAATCTGTGGGGAAAGCCAGAAACTAATGGCTTTATTTATGTATAAAGTGCCAAGGAAACAAGAATTATTGCAGGAAAGCAGGAAGCCTACTGAATTGCTTCCATTTTGTATTTAAAAAGAATGCAGCTCCCTTCATCCAGGCAGTGTGGCTGGCACCTGGGTGGGTTTTTTTTTTTGAGCTGTCACTGTTTTATTCAATATGGGAAGTGCATAAAGAGCTCTTCTGTTTACTGGCACAGACCAGAGCTTCCCACTAGCTGAGTGCCTCACCATCAGCTGCACTAAGGCAGAACACTCTTGCTTGCTTTTCTTTTGCTTTTTTTGCTTTCTCCCTTCCTTTCTCACTTTCTCCCCTCCTCCTTTCTTTTTTATTTTCTTTCCCTCTGTGAATCATCATGCATTCTTTTCACTGGTTGTGTATATAGATAACCATTTTCTTCAACAGGAGATTGTTACTGGGTGCTGTTTCTTCCAGCCCAAATCTGTGCTTGCTTTGAGCATTCACAGGATGTGAAAAATAAGTGTGCCTGGACTTCTCAAAGGTTTGGAACTTAAGATAAGGAGTCTTCATTGTCTCTGGCACTGTAGATGATATTTGGCAGTGGATCATTTGAAAATCACAGGATATTTAATAAATACGATTGTTAGTGTGCTATCATTTATTTCAGCTTTCTGTTCTACTCCTGTGCAAAAAGCATCTGTCAGTTTGTATTTACTGCTGGGACAAGATCTATCCTCAGGGCCAGCTGGAAACCATTTGCTTTGTAAATGACAGTTTCCTAAAAAAGTCAGAGGTACCACACTACCCTAATGTTGAGTTACTGACAGAAAATGATTGCTGTGCTTTAAAGCTGGCTACTGTGGTCTTGACCTAGCATAAAATAAATGTTTCAATGGACCTTTTCAGAACTGAAAATTCAAAAGGTTACTAGCAAGAGACTGTAAAATGAAAAGCCTTGCTTTTGTTCTTCTAATATGAATCTAAACCCTATTAATGAATAATAATACTGTCAATATTTTCTTTCTTTCTAACAAGTCATGTAGTTCCATTTATTCAACTATTTCTTGTGAGTTGTGCCAAAATTCCTTAGAGTTTTAAATTAGATTGAGTTTTGAAGTTAGGGAAATAATCCACATGTCCAAATTAAACAGACTTTTGGTTAGAGAAGCCTGTGATGGATCCAAGAATAATTATCATGGGATGCAAGTCTTTGAAGGGATGAGGTACTGAAGGAACTTGCTGTTGAAAAGGGCCTACGCATTCCTGTACTTTAAAAAAATCCTTTTAAGCCCCCAACTACATTCTGAACCACCAAAATATCTTTAAAATGAGTATGACTATAGCAAGCTTCCGAAATTCCAGAATGAAAACATAAAGTCAAAAAACCTGACTTTTAAAACTGTTTGAAGTAGTTTATATGAAGTAAATACAACCATCATGTAGGACAGCAGCATATTCTAATGAGCAGGCAAATTGCTCAGATATATTATATATGTGATTAAATGCTAGTGGTAAAATACACATTATCAGTGATTTTCCTGCCTAATTTCTCCTTTTCTAGCTAAAGAAATTATAGCCTTTGGATAATTTTTATATGTTGAAACAGAAATCTTTTTCAGTCTTGGTAGAATACTCTTGATATTTCTGCTTGTTTCTTTTAATTGAACTTCATTTCTGTGATAAAAATGGATTCTAGCCGGTATGTTTTTCAATCCTATTCATTTCAATAGGCCTGTACAGAATATAAAACAGGACAGAGATTTCTCTCAGGGAAGAAATATTTCCTTTAGTGAATCATCTTCTTTATTAGAGCATCCCCTTTTGATTCTAACAGGTTTTTAGTGACTCATATTATAAAGCTGGTTTCAGTATAACCAAGATAACCTCCACTTTGGTAATCCCTGTGCTCTACACTTACACAGGTTGTCACTCTTTCTTCACTTCTTAGCTGTACTGATTACCAGAAGGGAAACAAAATATGCAATTATTTCTTTGCAGAGGCTTTATGTGTATTGCTTCTGAGTACAACACTCATTTAAGTCTCAAAGCCTCTATTTGACTCAGGATTTCACTTGTGTCTTTGAACTCTGTGGAGAGTACGCATTTTTCTGGAACATATTTCAAGTCATACTTCATATACTGCTATAATGAAGAACAGATTTTATGGTATGCATTATTATATGGAATGCAATATACAATTTCCATATTGTATAACTAATATGGAAATACTTTTCTATAAAACACAGTGGCATCTTTGCTATGTTTTCACTCTGACATCCTGCAGGTGCATATTTTAAGTGTTAAGCTCTTTGAAAATGTATTTTAATAGGAAAAATTCTCTTCAGTGACAGGTTATGGGATAAAATTACAAAGTTCTTTTTGTATTTTTGCTATCAGGCAATTATCATACCAGATTTAAACTGTTGTCATTAACACATTATTGTGCAGTTATAAAAGTAATTAAACTCAAGCATAAAGTTTTCCTTATATAAAAATTGTGTTAGGAAAAGTGATGTGGGATTAACTATGTTCCTTTCAGCTGATTTCTTTTTCATGCTTAGAACTGCACATTTTAAGTGTTGCATTTTATATCAGATATTTATATTTTAACATATGATGTAGTAATTCAGTTCTGCAAATGATTATGGATATGGGGGTTTTTAGTATGCGCATAATTCAGCTGTCTTATATAAAATTTTGCATATGCTCTTTGAGTGCATTTTACGTTTTCAGACGGTTATAATACAATGCATATTTGCTTCTATAGCAAAGACATTAAATTTTATCATATTTTCCTTCATTTCATTTTACCAAGTTTCTTCTAAGATGAAACTTTGGCATTCTGTTGGCAAAAATACTGCCTCTTGATCATAAAAATGACAGCTGAGGAGCTCTGGCAGTAGCTTGCCAAATGTTATCTTTATTCAGTCTTTTACTTTTATGTCCTGACATTGCTGTATCTAAGATTATTTACCAGGACGAGACCTTTTTGGAATGCTATAATTTAATTTTTGAAGATGTTCCTTAGTGGTAGCAGTATATTTTATAATATCTAACTGTATTAAATAAACTGTCAGTATAGCTTTTACATTTTTTTCTGTGATAATACAACACATTGACTTTAATACTCTGAAATTCCCCCTCCCTGGAAGTGTTCAAGGCCAGGTTGGATGGGGCCTTGAGCATCCTGATCTGGTGGGAGGTTTCCCTGCCATCTTTTCATACGTTTTGTTAAGGCTATTAATGAGAGTAATTATTGACATTCTGCTATAAAAGTTATGTTTAAACTCCTAAGAAAAAAGTATTTAATATGAAAATAGCTCTTGTTGTTTAGGATAGGTGAATATGTATCATTCAATACAGCAGTGCTTCTTACTGAATAGTTTTTAATGTCATGCATGTCTGGTTTTCTGACTTAGATTTTCCATTATGTAAATTTGGTTGATCTGGCAAGATGTGCTCAGGTTAGCCAAACCTGGATGCTACTAACTCAGAACAGTTCTTTATGGAGTGACGTAAGTAAGATAATCACTTTCAACATTTTATTTCAATTTTATTTATTTTTCAAAAGAGTGAGACAAGGTGGTAGTTTACTTTAAGAATGCTAAATATCTAGGCTAAAAGTTTTATCCGAGAATATGACTTGTTCTACTCAGCTGCATGAATAAAAAAAATAAAAAATAGGAGCAACTCAAATGAAATTGTCTGTGGTATATCATTGTAGAATCAGTGGAACTGAAAGAGAATTGTCCACTAAGGCTTGGCTGTAGCCCACTAAATCTGGACACTTCAGTGAGATACCATAGGCTCCTTAGATAACCTAAACAAGCATGATGGAAGGAGAACATAAACTCAGTTACAAATACGCTATATCAAATACTCATATTTGTTCTCTAGTGCTTGGAGATCCATTTGGGATCCAGAAGATCAACAGAGTTGTGCCTCGTGAGCCTGACATCTGAACTTGGATGTCCCGAATATGCTGTTCTGTCCCCTGAGTGGGACGCAGACTCTAGTTCCAGATAGCTGGTGGCCTACATCTGCCTTTCTGACTGAGGTAGAGAAGTTCTGGAGAGCTCAACAACACTGCTTACATCTCTTACTGTCTGGTTCTAGGCGGCTGCCTGTTCTCTGTGTGAGTTTCTTTAAACTGACCTCCTGCTACACTTAGCTGTCAGGTTTATTTTGTAAAGTCTCTGCTCAAGTTTGAGTTCTTGAATCTACCCTAGGGACAAACACCTAAAAGACACTGTGGTGCCCAGCTTGTAGGTGTCTGGAGCTGTTACTGTGATGAATTAGTGATTTTAATGAAACTAGTATTAAAACTTCTGGTAATTTTAATGTAAGAAGAACAAAATCTTAATGAGAAAATGAAAAATTGGGAAAAGTTCTGAACTCCTGCCTTCATGGTACTATAACCACTTCCAAGCATTCTGGGGATGGATATTTCAAAGTATTAGGGTAATTGTATGAAACATACTTAGGTAATACGAAATATACAGCAAACAGATGCAGAGTAGCCGTAGCAGATTATACAAAAGGGTAAATAAAAGATTTTGTTTTTTGTTTTTTTATGAACAAATTTAAACAAGGCATGAAAAAATCTAAAAATCTCAAAAAAAGTTTGTATGTTGACTTCCTTGCTTTTTTTTGAAACAGTACATGCACTCTTAAAACTATATTCTAGTAATTTTTGTTAAAACTTCTTAAACCTGAACTTTTGGCAGATACTAAGACAAATAATGTTTTTAGTCAAAGATGTAGATATCCCCAACCTGCAGCTTAAATTACATAAGGGTTCATCTACAAGAACTGAAATGTTAGGTTACATATTCTTGATACCTTGATGCATCAGTTAACCATTAATTAGGAAAAAAAAATCTTTAGCAACTTCAAGACTTTATACATCTTAAAGGGAAAGAATAAAATAAATATTCAATCCTGATGATTTTCTTTGCATATAGTGTTCTGACATGTTGTATTTTAACAATTCAAGTCTTGCCTCAGCTTCATAAAAACTACACACACATACTTCCTCTATGTAGAAGCATTTTTAGTCAACTCTCTAGAATTTTTATATATGTAATACACAGACATTTCTGTGTTTTCCAGAGTATTGATTCAGTGTTTACAGAGAACTTCATATATTTACTAGTAATATTCATAATGGTGTGTGTTTTGTATGTGCTATTTATTTTTAGTACCGAACTATATATCAATTGTTTAAATTTTTAGATCAATTTTTCATCAGTGAAGCATAAAATTCAGGACCAAATAGTAGTAAATATTTTGCAGAAGTGGCATCCATTTGTATTACGTTTGAATCTTCGAGGTTGCTGTTCTCTTCACTGGCCTAGCTTTAAAACTATCAGTAAGTATTTCAAGTATTTTAAAAATTGTAATTCTCTCTTTAAACTGTCTTTGCTCGATGCTTCACTATTGTCCCATTTTACTACCTATATTCTTCTTTATATGTCCAGCCATAATGAAACAATGTGAGCGCAAGATCTGTAAAGTGACTTTAAATGCAGCCCCCCCTCCTTCCTTAGAGTCTCCACGCCCAGCGAGACTCATTCCCATCTGAATGAGCTTTGCTAGAATGACATAGAATGGTTTCTATTATATGTGAAGTGCTGCAATATGATAAATAAGATTGGAATGCAAATATGTACTTAAATATATCAGAATGCCAGAGTTAACTGTACTGAGATAATTTTTACAGAATCACAGAATGATTGAAGTTGGCAGGGACCTCTGGAGGTCACAGAATCATAGAATCATAGAATGTCAGGGGTTGGAAGGGACCTCTAGAGATCATCTAGTCCAATCCCCCTGACAAAGCAGGATCACCCAGAGCAGGCCGCACAGGAACGCATCCAGGCGGGTTTTGAAAGTCTCCAGAGAAGGAGACTCTACCACCTCTCTGGACATCCTGTTCCAGGCTCTGTCACCCTCACAGTAAAAAAGTTTCTCCTCATGTTGACGTGGAATCTCATATGTTCTAGCTTGTACCTGTTATTTCTTGTCCTATTACTGGGCACCAGAGAAAAGAGACTAGCCCCTTCCACTTGACACCCACCCCCTAGATATTTATAGACATCAATAAAATCCCCTCTCATCCTTCTCTTCTCCAGACTAAAAAGCCCCAGATCTCTCAGCCTTTCCTCATAGGAGGTGTTCAAGTCCCTTAATCATCCTCGTAGCTCTCCTTTGGACTCTTTTCAGTAGATCCCTCTCTCTTGAACTGGGAATGCAAAACTGAATACGGTATTCCAGGTGTGGTCTCACCACGGCAGAGTAGAGGGGGAGGAGAACCTCCCTAGACCTACTGGACACAGTTTTCTTAATGCACCCCAGGATACCATTGGCCCTCTTGACCACAAGGGTGCATTGCTGTCCCATGGAGAACTTACTGTCCACTAGGACTCCAAGATCTTTGTCTATGGAGCTGCTTTCCAGCAGGACGATCTCAAATCTGTACCGGTGCCTAGTGTTATTCTTTTACAGGTGCAGGACTCTACACTTGTCCTTATTGAACTTCATGAGGTTCACCTTTGCCCAGCTGTCCAGCCTGTCCAGATCTTGTTGGATGGCAGCACAGCCTTCTGGTGTGCTCCTAGTTTCCTATCATCAGCAAACTTGCTGAG